>JARKIE010000222.1:0-158542 GCA_029378255.1 Mycena rosella | reverse complement strand
CGACCGGAGTCGCAGGCCCAAGTCGCCGAAGAAGAAACAACGCGTCCATCGCCGCCAAGCGCGATTCCTATGCCGAGTTGAACGACTCGGACGTGGAGATCCTTCGGAGTCCATCGGAGTCCGATGCGCACGACCGCATTGATGACCTCCGTGGATCTCTGCGGAGGATGGACCGACAGTTGGAAGAGGTTCAGAGGGATGCGGAGCAGGGTCGGAAGCGGCTATAGCCAGCACTGGGCGGTGACTGGGTTGTTCACTGGCGAGGGAGCAATTCCCCTCGCGCCAAATGGCCCCAGTGGCTCTCCGATGCTGAACGGGCGTTGGAGTTCGACCAGAGCCCGTGGAGAAGGAAAGGAGGAGGAATGCTCCGATCCGTGGCGACTCCGAGAGTCGGAGGAACCGAACCGAAGAAGAAGAGGTTGATGAAGAGGTCGAAGACGCCGGAGGAGTTCGGAGGAGGTCGGGCGAGGTTAAGCTCGCAGAACCTCGACGACAATACTTGGGGTCTCGGGGACACTATCGGTTGAAGTCGAAGACACCGACAGCGCCGGAGGCCGAGGCGAGCAGCCGGAGGATGCGGCGACCCCACCAGAGGCCTTGGCACCCATGCCGGAGGCCCTGGTTGGCTATTCGTCGAGCTCCGAAGGCGGCAGAAGGAAATCGGAGGGGTCGGAGATCGGAGAGAGGTCGGAGTCGGAGGGAGATGGAAAGACCCCGGAGGAGGAAGAATTGGACGCCGATCCCGACGTAGACGGGGAGGCTGAGATGGATGTCGACTCGGACAAGGATTCATCCCGCCGATTGCGACGGTATAGGGTGAAGGCAATGAGTCATATGTATATATAATTTTCTTGAGACTCAACAATTATTTTCTTGGAATTTTTGTGTGAATTTTAAGTTGAAATTCAGAGGAACTCCGAAGGCGATCGGAGGATCGCGGAGTGAAAGAGGGACGTTAAACGTCAGGTCCGGGCTTGTTGGGGAAGCGACGATGGAAATTGTTGATATGCTCCGGAGCATCACATCGTCTTTGCTGACCCAACTAAACTGCTCATCGGTGTTTTCATAGCCTTCCCACTCGACGAGGTATCGGAGTCGAGTCCGAAACCGTCGGTCGATCTTCGAGTCAACGATTTGCTTGATTTCGAAGTGTTCCTCGCCGTCGATGATTTCGACGGCCGCCGGAGGCGGTTCCTCACGACCGGGGAAGGGATTCGGGAAGTGAGGTTCGAGTTGGGAAATGTGGAAGACCGGATGAACTTGTTGGAGAGATTTCGGAAGACGGATGGTGTAGGAAGCCGCAGAGGGCTTAGCGATGACTTGTAAGGTCCGAGGTGAGTCTCCGAAAATTTCGGAGTCGGACGTTTCGTCCGGAGGTACTTGGTCGAGATGAACGCAAAGTCGCCGATTTGCATCCGAGGGTCCGGAATGCGTGTTCGGTCAGCGGTCTCTTTGTAACGCTCCGAAGCATAAGTGATTTGCTCACAGAGATACTGATGGAGATCCTGAAGATCGACTGCGTAATCTTTGGCGTACATGTTCGCGACATCGCGCTCCGGGTGGACAGTGATGGCCGGATGGTAGCCTTTGTTCGCGAAGAACGGAGAAACTCCGGTCGATGCGTTCAGAGAGTTGTTCAACGCAAATTCGCGAGAGGAAGGAGGGGTGCCAGTCGTCCTGCTGGTAAGCGCAATAGATCCGGATGTACTGTTCCACGGTCTGGTTCATGCGTTCTGTCTGTCCGTCGGCCTCCGGATGATAACCGGAGGTGAAATGAAGCTCCATATTGAGCAGTTGGCCCAACGATCGGAAGAAGGAGGAAACGAATTCGGAGCCCCGATCGCAAGTGACATGGAAGGGGACACCGTGTTTGGAAAAGACGTGAATAAGGAAAAGCCGAGCAAGTTCCGGAGAGTCGATGTGCTGATCGCAGGGTACGAGGATGACCTGCTTCGAAGACCGATCAACAATGACGAGAATGGCGTCATAAATGCCGGAAAGGGGAAGTTGCTCAATGAAGTCGATGGAAATAGAATGCCAGGGCCGATCAGCCACTGGAAGGGGTTTCAGCAGTCCGTAAGGTCGGTGCCGAGTTTTCTTGTTGCGCTTGCAGAGGATCACGATCGACAGTAGTCTCGGACAAAAGTCCGAACCTCCGGCCAAGTGTACTCGCGGCGGACGATAGCGAGGGTCCGATTCTGTCCGAAATGGCCAGAGAGAATGTGATCATGCTTATGCTGCAGAACACGTACTCGGAGCTCAGTCGGAGTTGGACCGGAGGTGAGTGGGACGTAAATTCGCTCGTCAAGTCGGAGTAGGCCAGTGGGATCGATGGTCCAGCGCGGAGAAGTGCGGAGGTCCGGCGTGAGACCGGAGACTGCGGCAGGATGTCGTTGAGGTGAGATCGGATGTCGGAGTGAAGCTTCTCAACGTCCATAACGACGGATGCTCGGAGGACAATTTCCTCGAGAAGAGTTGCTGGAGTGACGCGGTGAGCTGTTCTTGGGTGAAAATGGGGCGAAAATTATGAGGATTGACGTGACCGTAAGTCTTATCCCCCTCTTTTGGGTAGACATCCCATCGTCTAGTTAACACGTCGGGCTTGCCTCCGAGTTTACCCGGACGGAACCGGATTACCATATTAAAATGGCAGAGGTATTCGGACCATCGGACTTGGCGACGAGTGAGGATTTTTGAAGTCACAAGTATTCGAGTTCTTGTGGTCCGTTACGACGTCGACCGGAGTGCCGGAACCCTCGAGATAATGACGCCAAGTGGTGAAGGCATCAAAGATCGCGAGTAACTCCTTGTCGTGGGTGTCGTAGTTGAGCTCCGAAGGTCCGAGAGTACGGGATGAGAACGCAACGGGGTGAATGTCGCCGTCATCCCCGTGATTGAGAGGATAGAGGCGATGGCGTAGTCGGAAGCGTCGGTCTCGACGGTGATCTGTCGGTCCGGTATCCAGTGTGCGACAGTTCAAAGGCGAAGCTGACAGTCTTCTGACCAATTCCATGCGATGTTCGCACGCGTCAACGAGTAAGCGGGACGGTGATCGCCGAGTAAGCAAAGATGAAACGTCGATAGAAGTTCGCGAAGCCGAGGAACGATTGAACGTCCTTGACCTTGCGAGGGGTCGGCCAATCCGTGATAGCGGCAATCTTCTCCGGAGACATCTGGAAGCCTTCGGGGGATAAAATATACCCGAGGTACTCGCAGGTGTCAACTCCGAATTGCACTTCGGAAGTTTGCAATAGAGTCCAGCTTTTCGGAGGCGCGCGAGCACCTCTCGGACATGCGCGGTATGGTTGGCAGGGTCGTCGGAGTAGACAAGAATGTCGTCCAAGTAGATGACCACATATACATCGAGCAAGTCGGTGAAGATGGTGTTCAAGAATCGTTGGAAGGCCGCCGGAGCATTGGTAAGGCCTTCCAGGACGACTCGGAACTGGTAGGACCCGTAGCGAGTGCGGAATGCTGTCTTGGGCTCGTCGCCCTCGGCAACTTGGAGGAGATGATAAGCATGCCGAGATCAAGTTTAGTGTAAATGCGTGCCTTTCCAGGTGCGTCGAGGAGGTCCGAGATCAACGGAAGAGGATAACGATCCTTCTTTGTGATCTGATTACGTCCGCGGTAGTCCACACAAAGCCGAAGGGTACCGTCCTTCTTCTTCGCAAAGAGAATCGGAGCTCCATGACTTGACCGAGACGGGTAAATGAACCCCGACTTCAGATTCTTGTCAATGAACTCTCGCAGAGCAACCAGCTGTTCTGGGAAAGGGAATAGACATGACCGATGGGTGGAACTTCGCCGTCTTCGGTCTCAATCCTGAGATCGAACTCTCGATGAGGTGGAAGACTGTAGGCTTCCTCCTTGGAGAAGACGTCGGCGAAATCGTGGTACTCGGAGGAAGTCCGGAGAGGTCCGGAGCTTGGGTGGTACTGGAGTGACCATGAGCAGTGTCGGTCGGTGTGGCGCGCAAGGTATACTGGATATTGTCCTTGTCTCGAATGATGGAGGCATATGCCACGGTGGATATGAGGGAAACGAGGGGAGGGGCAGAGAATGGACGAGGCTCGGAGGCCTCCGAAGCATCCATTGAAGGACCGGAGGTGCCCATAGAAGGACCAGGAGATGGCGAAGACATCGGGGAGTTCGGTGTAAGGGCCTCGGCCGGGGCTGCCAGAGCCGGAGGGACCTCGTCCGTAATCGGAGCAACCAAAACAGGATCAGGTGTAGAAGCCTGTTGTGTCGACACAGAAACTCCGGAAGTACCAGGCTGGAAGGAGATTGTGGCGTCGGACCAGTTAATGAACAGATTAATGCAGGTGAGCCAGCTCTATCCAAGCACTAGGTCGCAAGGAGAGTCAAGACGGGTGACGTAGAATTCCAAGGATTGGATATCGCCGGAGGGGAATCGGATAAGCAGTCGGAGCTGCCGATTAATGATGGACAAAGAGCCGTCGAGATACCGGAGGCGAACTGGAGTAACCACGTACGTGGTGAAACCGTTCAATTCGCAGATTTTTGTGGATATAAAACAATGCGAAGAACCGGAGTTGATGAGAGTGCATAAGTGGGAGTTGAATCCCGAGGCAATTTGTTGTACAAGAGATTTGAGTATGGTTGAACATGACTCCGTAATAGTATTAATAAAGTCCGGCCGGAAGGTAGATGCAAAAACGTCAACGTAAAGGGCATTAAGGGAAAGAGCGGAAGCATTGAGACGGACCTCAGAAAGCACCTCGGAGTCAACGCAACTCGGACCAGGTGCTGAGGTATCCAAGCTGCTGTCTATTTTTTTGACTCGGAGGGGGTCTCGCCGAAGCGGCCTTGCCCTGAGCATTTCCGGGGCGCTTCTGACAATCCTCGGCCTTATGGCCGGAGCCTCCGCAGAACATGCAGAGGTTCAACCGAGTGCGCCGATCCCGCTCCTCCTGTTTGAGCTTGCCGAGCTGTTGAGCTTGTCGGCGTAAGGCTTCGGAGTTGCCTTAGCCGCAGGAGAACCGGAGGCGGGTTTCGAGTTGCCGGAGGGTTTGGCGTTGCCAGACGACTTCTGACCGGAAGTCACTTGATTGGAGGGAGAGGAAACGGAAGCCCTGGAGGCCCCTTGTTCCCGCCCTTCTGTCCACCAGAGGTGGCCCCAGAGGTACCGGCCTGAGCACCGGAGGCTTTCTCATGCTCACGTTCCCGCTGCTTCTCCGTCTCAAGTTTCCAGTAGCGGGCATCAATCCGGCGAGCGACCATGTTGATGCCGAGCAAGGTGTTGGGATAGTTGTGATGAACCATGTCATCCTTGATGCACCGAGGGAGACCCTCATAAAACTGGTGCCGGAGTGCGTTGTCACCCCACTGGGTGAGAACGGCAAGTCGGTCGAATTCCACGATGTAGACGGCGAGACGGTCAGAATGTTTCATCCGGACCATCCGAATAAGATCCTCCGCATCCCCGACGGGGTATGCGGACCAAAGTCATCCTGCAGCTCCTGAATGAAGTGAGGAAAGTTTCCGTCCCAGGCTGGAAGCACACCGGAGGTGTTGTAGAGGTTCGGCTCAAACCACTGCTGAGCGGTGCCTCGGAGGTACGACATCATGTAATAGATTTTGTCGTCATTGGTAGGAAAGTCCTGCGACGCTCCGCAAAATGCAAATAGCACTGGGTGAGGAATGTCTGGAGTTTGGCGGTATCGGAGCCGTCGAAAAGATCGGGATTTCGGAGATTTGAGCGAGATGAGCGTGGTGGGGTAGAGCCCTGGGTGATGTAATGCTGGGCGGCATCCCGAAAGAATCGGAACGTGCTCTCTAGAAGTTGATCCTGCGTTTCGGGAGCAGGAGCGGTTGGGCCTTGGGGTCCGGGTCCTGGAGGGCCGCCCGGAGGACCGTCGGGGGGGTCACCACCTGGGGGACCACCAGGGCCACCGCCTTCTCCACCACCATGTCCACCACCACCACCTCCGCCACCTCCAGGGGCTCCACCAGGGGGGCCAGCATCGGAGGGTGTCGGAGGACCGTCAGGTTCACCAGGGGAACCAGGATCAGCAGAATGGTGCGAGGGATGCTTGTCACCTCCGTCGCTGCCTTCATCCTCCGGACGTCCAACATCCGGAAAATCCGGGATGGGAACGCCTTCCCCAGTGCCTTCAGGAACTTCAACAATAGCAGGGTAAGGAATCGGAGAAGAAGACTCAATTATGGATGAGCGCAGGCGTCCAGAATACGGAGAGACTGGGTAGACGGTTGGATTGTCCGGGGTCCGAGGGCTGTAAAGTAGCCCCGGAGCGTTGACTGGAATGGTGAGTGGTGCGGAAGGGGCTGAACACCGTCCGTGAATGGAGACATGAGCAGGGGCAGGGTAAGGACCCTGAAACGACGTCGGAATGTCGGCCATTGTGTGGGTCGGAGGAGTCAAAGGAACAATCTGAGAGAAGAGTCGAGAATCCCGACGGTCACGACCGGCGGGAGAATTATTGGGGTTGGGAAAAGACATGATGAGCCAGCCAAAGGATAGGTGAGTTTGATTATACTGTTATATCCCGTACCGATGAAAGAGGCTATCGCCAAAGGTCTCCGGTTGGAAGATCGGAGGTCGGAGGTCGGAAGTCGGAGACCAGAGACCGGAGGTCGGAGATATCGGAGGTGAGCGCAAACACCACAAGAAGGTCAGGGTGTGTGTACTATCCTAGGCCGATGGATAAGACGGAGGAAGACAGAGTCCGAAGGGACACTGGAGGAAGACTCAGAAGCAAAGCAACATTTATAATCAAACTGAAGTACATGAGGGTATTAAAGTGTATTTATACTAAGTTCGTTATTGTTAACCCAATTATGGTAAATCAAAACATAACAATAAGTGAGAGTCCAAATTTGGGTGAAGAAGTATGCTGACTAAGCAAAACAATAAACGAGAAGTTAAGAAGGAACGGAAAAACGGATAAACAGGAAATGCTCAGTAAACCTTCATTGCATAAAAACCCGATGATCTTCCGTCTCCGACCTCCGAACGTTCAGAGGTCGGAGGTCGGAGGTCGGAGGTCGGAGGCCGGAAGTCAGAGACAGACCGAAGTCTGTGTGCACAAATATAACAAACGGCCAGAACTAGAATGTACAGGATTTGTCAGATAACGGCAATGAAGTGCCTGAAAAATATTATAGCGGTTCAATTTGGCGGTGTACACACAAAAGGGATAACTCAAAGAGAGATGTGCCCCGCGTTGAACCGAAACCAAATAACCGGACATGGAATCGAGAAATGAAGTGCCTAAAAAAATATTGTAGCAGCTCAATTCGGCGGTGTACACAAGAAACAGATAACTCAAAGGGAATGTACCCCGCATTGGACAGAAACCAAATAGGCGGACACGAAATCGGGAAAGGGGCAAGAGATGAAATATGTAGAGAGCCAATTGGTGCTACACCAAAGCCACTCAAATGAACACACATTTAGTCGTAATATTGATGTCGAACAACACCCATCCACGGAAAAACCACGACAAATGTCTCGGGATATGCCCGGTCGAGCCGGGCTCGGCCGTCAGTGCTGACAGTGTCTAAGATAACACGCAAATAATGTCACGAAGACTATTGGAACGTGAGTGCCAGCAGCGTTTGATTAAATAACATGCGAAGAATATCACTGAATCTGCACCCATGGATAAGTGGTAGCGGTCAAAGGACACGTAAATGTTACACAATTGTCGGGGAGGCCCATCAGCGTGTCAGAAAGAGTGGTCAAAGTCGACTTGAGATGCAGGCGGCATAAACCCTCGCATCTGTCACATTGAGATGCATGGAATTGTGGCAGAGGTTCAGATACCGAATCCCAGCCCACGAAGGCCACAAACCCGGCCAAATTGGACCATAAGGCCGAAATCAGCATGGAATAACTTCGAATGCAAACCGCGAGGGTGAGGAGTTGGCCAGAAGGGTCCAGAATAAATAATGAAAATGCAAGCAAATATTCTGGGAGAATCACCACGAAGGAAAACTGCCGAGGGAGAGAAATTGTGAAGGCGGGGATTAAACCAAATATGGCAGAGGTCAAATGACATGCACAGAAAATGTCGAACATTAAGTGGATGTCCACAGAATTTCGGCAGCGACATGTGCACGCGGCAGAGGGATAATTGGCATGCTTTATGGAATATCAGATACCAATTTGGGACAAACACAATGCGACAAATGGTGTGTTAAACATAGCAGGTATGGACTTGCCAGAAGCTGTCCACAGACAGAGAACGAGCGGCCAGATTAAAGGCACACAGAATTGTGGCCGGGACCATAAAGGTATGCATAGAATTGTGGCAGAGGCCCATGCGCACAGGGACCGGTAAACGGTATGCAAAGTTGGCAGAGGCGCATGCACAGAATATGGCAGAGGTGCATGCATGCAGGGACCGGTAAACAGTATCCAAAATTGGCAGAGGCACATGCACAGAAGACGGGCCAAATCGGGGTACAGAACATGGCAGGGGTGCATGCACACAGGGACCGGTAAACGGTATGAAAATTGGCAGAGGCGCATGCACGGAATATGGCAGAGGTGCATGCACGCAGGGACCGGTAAACGGTATGCAAAGTTGGCAGAGGCACATGCATGGAAGACGGGCCAAATCAGCACATAGAATATGGCAGGGGCACATGCACACAGGGACCGGTAAACGGTATGCAAAGTCAGCAGAGGTGCATGCACTATAAAGGTATGCACAGAATGGTTGCAGAGGTCAATGGAATCGACATGCAGAAGCCTATAAAAACGGAATGATTAGCGGATATATGAGGTCGATGAAGAAGATACACAGAAAGGGATCCCGAAATGAGATGAGTCTTTGAATTCGGTTTTACGATAGACTGCAGGGGAATTTTTTACGCAAGATAAGAGGTCGAGGTAGAACCAGCAATGTCTTGGAAAATCCAAGTCCCATTGACAAGGAATGTACCCAGAGTATAAGGACCGAGCGAGTCAAGAGCAAGTGAGCCTTCAGTCGGATGGAGACAGGTAACCATCCCTAGTCAGCCACTCAAAATAGTAGGAGCAGCCAAGAAGTAGCAAGTTTCTCCGCACGTGGGGTTGTCTGCGAGCAAGGCCAAGAGAAGCCCAACACAGACAACGAGGTCCAGGAACCGAATCAGTTCCTTCAATTGCCAGTCCCAGCCTGAGCAAGAACGAAATCGCCGAATGAGAGTGTGCCCTCAGCCAAAGATAGGAGTAATTTCCGAAGAATCTTGAATTGTTCTTGAAGAGGCGCCAGGAACTGCGATAGAATCTGAGCCGTGAGAGCCCTCCCAGATTACTGCACCCAGAGAGGCTGACTGCCGGGTTCACAAGGAATTGGTTGCCAAGCCAAGCAGGTTGCTACTTGTGCTTGTTCACGACAACATTCTGCACGGGGCTCCCTGCTATTAACCAAAGAGCAGGTGAAAAGGATGTTCACAGAGTGGGAGAGTACCGAAGAATGGCCGAAGAAAGACAACAAAGTTCAAACACGTGAAAGCTCGAGAGTGCGGGAGGAAAGAACGAAAGTGATCGCATCATTCCATGCACTCTCTTAGTCAGCCGGCTTTGCGCTTAGGCTCGCAGGCTCCCCTAAGCTCAAGCTGTCAGTGCGTTTTCAATCAATATTGCAAAACTCGCCAAAAAATGACCATCCTCAATCTAGCTTCAATGCGCTCGACATCTCGACAAGAGCTTTTTGCAAAAGTTGTGCAATTGCATCCTAATCGCATTGCTGCTGCGAATAAATAAGAAGTTGTACAAATTTTGGCCTTCCACATCTTGACTTCTCCACCATCCTGTCATGCTCTCTCCTCATCGCCACCGCCTCTGCCTGATCCTCCACCTGTGGACACCTGCATACTCTCCTCTCTCTCTTCCCAGGTATGCGACTTGTGCCTCTCACTGTTTCCTCTTGCTGATTCGCACCTGCCGCTGATGTAGCAGAAAGATAGTCCAAACATGGTATGCAGAGATGCTTCCTTGTTTCCGAGTCATGTACTTGTTATATCCTGAGCCAGAGGGAGGAAGGACCCGGAGCCCGCAGGGGTCCGGTCTGGCACAAGTCCGAAAACCGGAGACCGGAACGGGACCGGAACGGGACCGGAGTCCAAAGATGTCGGCTATTCTCGCAAGCACCACAGCTCAGAAGGGTGTGCAACAGTCTGGCATCCAAGCCGAGACAAACAGAGGGACAGATACTCCACGGCGTATAACCAAGCCAATAGGGGCTACTCCGAAAATGGCGATCCGGTCGGAGCCCTGCTCCCGGAAGAACTCCGGTTGCAAACAGAAGGTCCGCAGATACGATCCAGGGAAGATAGATGAGGATCGGAGGAGCATGGGAACCAGAGGTCCGGAGGTCGGAGGTCGGAGATGGAGTGGAAGTCAAGACAGAGGATGAAGAGGATGTCCAGAGGTTTGGTGCAACTCCAAAGTCAAGCCAAAGACAAGATGGTGAAGTGGTCTCAGTCCATGAGAGGAAACATGGAAACAACATTAATTTTACAGCTAAAGTACATGAGGATATTGAAGTGTATTTATACTAAGTCTGTTATTGTTAACCTAAATAAGGTAAATGTAATGTGACCAAAAGCATAACAATAAGCGAGAGTCCATATATGGACGAAGAAGTTAGCTGAGTAAGACAAGACAATAAACGAGAAGTTGAGAAGAACGGATAAACGGATAAATGAATAAACACTTGGTAATATGTGATAGGATAATAGGCCCGATGGTCCGAGACCATCCGAGCCAGCTCCGAACCGGTCCGAAGGTCCGAAATCCAGAGGACGGAAGGGGAGGACAGAAGATGAAGCAATAGACAGGAAACGCTCAGTAATCCTTTATTGCATGAAAACCCGAAATGCGACAGAACTCCGAAAATCTCGGAGGACCGGAAGCGGAGTGTGACCGGGGTGTGACCGGGGGTATCCAAGCCCAAGTGCACGGATATAACAGTACTGATATCTAGTTTCCTAGCCTCATGAGTGTCACATAAGTCATTCTATCCAGACCACTAGTGCATACACTATCAATATGTACGTGCTTTATAAGGTAGGAGACATACAAAACCTGTGAACATTCCAAATATGGACAAATTCTGTTAATCAATTAATTGAAGGACAACGAAAGCACTTGAGCTAAATCCCTTCCATGATTCTTTAGAAATATATGCTAGCTACAACCTGGACTCCTTGGATTTGTAATCAGACAACTGTGGAGAATGTAGTTGTCGATTTAAGTCGCCATCAATTGGATGGCCTCAACATTGATGGGACTTTGCGAGGACATCTCCTCACTCAATTCTGATCTTGGAATCTATCTGTTTGACTGGGGAATACCTAAGATGTATTTATAAAGATTCATGGAAGGGACTTGCCTCAAGATCTTTCATTGTGCTTCAATTAATTGATTAACGGAATTTGTCCATATTTGGAACATTCACAGGTTTTGTATGTCCCCTACCTTATACAGATCATTTCCTTCCACGCCCTGCATCCCTAGACTGGGCCCTCTATGCAATGACAAACATCATCCCTCTCAAGATCCAAGACAAGACTGGCACCAAGCTCAACAATGTATGTACACTTCTTTTCTCCTGTCGAGACCTTCTCTCATCTGCAGCTGCCAGATCCCTGTCTGGTTAATGTTGGAAGTACAAACCGAAGTACAGCGCCGGATCCAGCGGCTACCGGGCGGAACTTACTTCCGCCCAGTTCGACTCATACTGACTCGTATATGACTCTCGTAGAATTATGACTCACCCATGTATGACTCACCTCAGTAGTATATAAGTAGCCTGTATTCCATAGTATGAATTAATCTGAAGTCCCCACTTCTCTATATTCTCAATATATTTGTTCAATAGCTTATGGGCCCCGCCCGAAACTAATTCTCTACAAACATCTACTACATTGTGACTTGAACCTCTGATACTACCATGTCTCTGTCCAACGCAAGACTTGGAGACTATTTCCTCCACATTCCCAAATGCGAGGCTGACGGCACTAAGTACAGTGCCTATAAGCACCGCTTCATGTACGCTGCAGATGCTGCTGGACTCGGGGATCATCTTGATGGTTCCTACCTTCCACCAGTCCCACCGACGCCTATAAGCTCTCCGCTGAGTCAAGATGAACTTGATGCAAAGGATACGTACGAAAAGGTTTTAAAGGCATATAAGTCGGGTGAGGCAGTTGTGAAGCAGGCAATTGCCGCAACGATTCCAGATGCAATTTTTTGCGGTTCATGAAGGCTAACGGCGCCGCGCAACTATGGAAAAATGTGTCAGATGAGTTTGAAAAGAAGTCAAAGATGGTTACTGTAGATTTACGGCGCAGGCTCCAGGATGAGCGCTGTGCAGAGAATGGAGATGTGAGGGCTCACCTTGCAAAGCTACAGATGCTTCGTGTGGACCTCATCGGCATGGGTGCTGATCCCGGCGATGATAATTTCACCGCCATAATCCTCGGCTCGCTTCCACCTTCGTACGACCCATATTTGTCGGCCATCACCGCAACATCGACGTTGCTGGGCCAGACCCTCGCTCCTGACGACCTCATCCGTGGCCTCAATGAGGAGGCCGATCGCCGTTCGCTGAAGCAGAAGTCCAAGAAGGACAACCGCGATGTTGCTTTCTCCGTGGGAGATAGCAAAGGCGCCCGTAAGGGTGGCAAGAAGTCCAGTGTGGAGTGTTACAACTGCCACAAGAAAGGACACATGAAGGCGGACTGCTGGGCAAAAGGCGGAGGGAAAGAGGGGGAGGGACCGAAAAGCAAAGGGAAGGGTAAAGGAAAAGAAAAGGCCAAAGAGGATGCGAACGCCGCCAAGGATGATGACGGTGTATGGATGGTGCAGGTGGAGACAAACCTGCTGCTATTCCAAGAAGAGTGGGCAGGGCTCACCAAGGTCGATGGCAAGCCGCGGAGATCAGCGCGAGCTGTTGGCTGTCGGACTACGACGATGAAGACTTCTTTGAGGCCGAAGAAGATGGCACCGTCAGCGACGCGGCATCAATCCCCGAAACGGACTCACAGGATGCCCAAGAATACTCCACCGACACGGACAACAGTGATTTCACACCGTCCGAATTGGAAGGCATCAGATATTCCTTGCGTTGCCTCCAGGAGTCAGACAGGGAGGACGGCGAGGACGGCTCGATGCCGGGCTTGGAAAATGTGTCCGAGTCAGACAGTGACAGCGAGGGTAGCTCCATGCCGGACCTATAAAGTGTGTCAAACTCAACAGAATCAACAGACTCAGAGGGAGATGAGGACCGGGGTGAGAATGACATTGAGTCCTTACCTGACTTCTCCGGATATGATTCTGATTGCACTTGCGGTGAGAATGCGAATTGCACTGCTACGTCAAATGGGCTGGATCGCCCGGCAAACGAACTCGAGGATGACTTGGCCGACTGGGTCCAGGTATCTGTTAGCGAGTGGTTGAGTAATCAACAAGACAACATTGAGGAAATTGTTACCTCGTCGTTTGATTCAGCAATGCTCGCCAACGAGGCGGGCACTCCCGGCATCGAAACCGAACTCTACGACTCGGGCGCATCACGCCACATGTCCCCGTACCGGCACAAATTCATCAACTACACCTCGATTCCGCCGAAATCCATCATCGCGGCGGACAATGGAACCTTCCAAGCTATCGGCCAAGGGGGTATTCGAATTAATATCCCAAACGGAAACAGTGTAGCTACAGTACTTCTGAAGGATGTACTGTATGCACCAAAACTGGGACTCACCTTGGTTTCGGTAAGTAAGATGACCGATGCTGGATTTGCGGCACTGTTTCGAGATAATTTCTGCCGAATTTTCGATAAGAAACGGAAGATACTCGGAGTCGTCAACAGAAGAGTGGTACTTACCGCGTTCAGCACGAACCGAGCACAGAAACTGCCGCCGCCGCAATCGAGACCGTCTCGGTTGATGAACTGCATCGCCGGATGGGTCACATCGCACCGGATGCAGCCAAGCGTCTTGTGAACGAGGGCTTGGTGACTGGTATAAAGCTCAGGGACCTACGGAGATCAAATCTTGCGACTCTTGTGAGTACGCAAAATTGAGCCGAAAACCCGTCGCAAAAACCCGACAAGAGCCACGCGCCGCTGCGATGGGGACATTATTCACTCGGATGTTTGGGGACCTGCATCTATGCACACAATAAATCATCGTGAGTATTATTCGAACTTCACAGATGATCATACCAGATGGTCGCGAGTTTACATCCAACGCACAAAGGATGAGACTTTTGAGTCTTATCAGGCCTTCGAGGCGTGGTTGTCACGCAGTTCAACGTGAAAATTAAGAAACTTCACTCGGATCGAGGGGGAGAGTATTGGAGTAATGAATTTGATGCTCATCTTGCCAGAAATGGAACCGACCGCGGTTTCACGGTTCACGACACACCGGAGCACAATGGTATTGTGGAACGCCTCAACCGCACGGTACTGGAGCGTGTTCGCGCAATGCTACATGCTAGCGGACTCCCGAAATTTTTGTGGGGATAGGCCATTGCTCACGCCATTTATTTGAAAAATAGGACTTCGACACGTGCATTGGACAACAAGACACCATTTGAGATGGTGTATAAGAAGAAACCGGACTTTTCGAAGCTGCCTGAGTTCGGCGCGAAGGTCTGGGTCCATGATCCAGAAGGGAGCAAGCTCGACTGGCACGCAAAGGTTGGTCGTTGGGTTGGATTTGACGAAGCAAGCAGCGGGCATCGAATATATTTTGAAGGAAGACGGACAATTCCGGTGGAAAGAAGCGTAAAATTGGATAAATATGATTTACTGGTCCCTATGCCAGACGATCTACTGTTTGAGGGGGAGAATGAGGATGACAATCAGCCGTCGTCTGCAAATTCAAACTTAATTATGCACCAAGCACCTAGTCCATCCGCCGCAACTCCACCTCCTGCTGCAGCGAAGCAGAGCCCACCGGATACTCCACCTCGTACTCCACCCACGACGGCGCCACTCCCCGCATCACCTTCCATCGACAAACTCGTGTGGCAATTGGCGTGCACTGACCCACTTGGACCCGACTTCGAGCAGCCGGAAGAACCTGCAGAAGGACGCGGTAAACGCGCTCAGAAACCTTCAGCGTACCTTTGGGACCTCCAGAGTGGTGCTGGAATGACCAGTAATCGGCCTTCGGACTCAGCAGTACCGAGAGATATGCCAATTCCCAAGACGGTCTCGGAAGAAGACTCCACCGCGGCAAGAGCAGAAGTCTCGGAAGATTGGGAAATGGTCGATATCCTGGAGCACGCCATGGCCACTGCGACGGCCAACTCCGAGGCGCTCGAGCCGACGTTCGAGGAAGCGAAGAAACAGCCAGACTGGGCGCATTGGAAAGTGGCGATTGATGCGGAGATCACAGCCTTGAAAGCGGCCGGCACGTGGCAACTTGTTGAAAGACCGGACTCTAGCCGCAATGTCGTCAACTGCAAGTGGGTCTTGCGCACCAAGAAGAATGCTGCCGGAGAAATTGACAGGTACAAGGCTCGTCTCGTAGCCCGGGGCCTCACACAGGTTCACGGAGTCGACTATTACGAAACCTTTGCTCCAACGGCCAAAATTGCTTCAATTCAGCTTATTCTCGCCATCGCCGCGCGCAACAACTGGGAAATTGACATGTTTGACTTTCACAGTGCTTTTCTCAATGGGGAACTCGACTCTGACGAGATTATCTACATGGAACAGCCCCCGGATCGCGAATTTGCGGACCGCTGCAAGTATGTCTTGAAACTCAACAAGGCATTATACGGGTTAAAGCAAGGCGGCAGAAAATGGTACGAAACCCTTAGTCGTTCTCTATCTGACATTGGGTTCATTCAGTGTTACTCTGACCACGCGGTTTTCTACGTGCACATTGATGGCCATATTATTATCCTGGCAATTCACGTTGATGATTGCACCATCACAGGAAGCTCACCAAAGTTACTCGGGGAGTACAAGACGCGCATCGGCGATCTCTTCAAGATGACTGACCTCGGGCCTATCAGCTGGCTCCTTGGCATCGAGATCAAGCATAACCGTGAGGAACACACCATTTCATTGTCACAGCAATCATACATCACATCAATTCTGCAGCGGTTCAACTTTACAGACAGCAAACCACTTGCCATGCCTATGGACCCAAATTTTCAGCTCTCCACGGACCACTGCCCTAACAGTATCAAGGACATCGCTGCGATGAAGCAGGTGCCTTACCGCGAGGCTGTTGGCTCGCTTATGTGGGCAGCCGTTGGTACGCGCCCTGACATTGCTTACCCCGTTGGAATTCTGTCAAAATTTCTAGATAACCCAGGACCGGCTCATTGGGAAGCAACGAAGCGAGTCTTTCATTATCTCCAAGGTACGAAGGACTTGCGGCTTACCTACGGCGCCGGCAAATGCGGATTAGAAGGATTCTCGGATGCAGATGGCATGTCTCACGAACACAGGCGAGCAATTTCTGGCTACGCCTTTATCATTGATGGAGGTTCAGTGTCTTGGAGTTCGAAGAAACAGGAGCTCGTATCTCTCTCCACAACTGAAGCTGAGTATTTCGTTCGATTGAACTAACCTGCGTCATTGGTTCACGTCAACTGTCTTGAGTTTTTCGTATCTCTCAATACTATCTTCTCATTCTTCCGTCTACTTCGCTTACACCTCGCTCGTCTCTCATTCCCCTTCCAGGTCAACTGCACAAGGGTTGGACCAGTATGGCGAATTGGTACTCATGGAAAACAATTCAGGTTACGCGTGGATCATGTCTGATTGAATGAAACAGGTAGTTCGAACCTATTTCCACAACTGAAACTGAGTATGTTGCGATGACTCACGCTGCCAAGGAGGCTATTTGGCTTCGTCAACTGATCGGGGAGCTATTTCGCCCACTGGAACATCCTATCACATTGCACGGCGACAACCAATCGGCAATCGCTCTCGCCTATTCCGACATAGGTCAATTCCATGCGCGAACGAAGCATATAGACATCCGCTATCATTTTATTTGGTACGTGATCGAAAATAATTCTATTCGACTCGTCTACTGCCCTACTCAAGACATGGTGGCGGATACTTTGACTAAGGCTTTGCCCAGTGCAAAAGCTAAGCACTTTGCAGCCGCATTAGGACTTCGTTGGGTTTGAGGGGGAGTGTTGGAAGTACAAACCGAAGTACAGCCGCCGGATCCGGCGGCTACCAGGCGGAACTTACTTCCGCCCAGTTCGACTCATACTGACTCGTATATGACTCTCGTAGAATTATGACTCACCCATGTATGACTCACCTCAGTAGTATATAAGTAGCCTGTATTCCATAGTATGAATTAATCTGAAGTCCCCACTTCTCTATATTCTCAATATATTTGTTCAATAGTTAACACCCATGAACTGAACCGATGGACTATTACGCTGCTGGATGGTGCTCATTGGATACATAGTCGAACAGGTGTGGCATGGTGATGGCAGGCAATGTAGTATATGGTCTCTAAATGTGCTGTAGTAGCTGCAAATAAACAGATTTATGAATTTTATTCTATACTAAGGAAAAGCTTGATGAGCCTCATTGTGCCAAAGCATACCTTGTTTTTACTTGAAATATCTTGTTTTTCCTCAATTTTCCAACGAACTAGAAAGTGCTATGTCCGGATTATTGAGGTAAATCAAGGAGCTATCAAATTCCTCAATTTACCTCGCTTCAGCTTGATATACATAGCTGGGATTCTCACTGGGCATCATTTTTCACAGCATTTTCTTATTGCCAAAGCCTTAAAGAGTGGGGTGTGACATCTTATGTGGGGACCCCGTTGACCCCCCTTCTGCTCGCCATGGGGCCCACTGCATGGGGCTTCCGCTTGCCTTGGGCTTATGAATGAATGATTGTTTTTAACACCAAATATGTTTTTTTTTTTTGTGAATTTCTGGCACGGGGGAGACCCCTGCCAACCCCCCTTGCCGCTCGCTGTAGGGCCCACTGCATGGGGCTTCCGCTTGCTGTGGGGGCAGGCCAGCAAGCTCCAAGAACCCACAAAAATAGGGGAGTGCAGAACGAAATGTTGAATGCAGGGTCCGAACCATTGTCGGCCAGAAGAGAATCATGATATATCTATATAAGAATTGAGGACCTGTTACATTCATGCACATGGACTTCAGTCCGTCTCCGATCTCCGACCTCTGACCTCCGGCCTCCGAATGTTCAGAGGCCGGAGACAGATCATCATCAGGTTTTTACACAATGAAGGTTTACTGAGCGTTTCCTGTTTATCCGTTTTTTTGTTCCTTCTCGACTTCTCATTTATTATTTCACTTACTCAGCTAACTTCTTCATCCAAATTTGAACTCTTGTTTATTGTTATGTTTTGATCTACCACAATTGGGTTAACAATAGCGGACTTAGTATAAATACACTTTAATATCCTCATGTACTTCAGTTTGATTATAAATGTTGCTTTGCTCTTTGCTTTCCTTCTGAGTCTTCCTCCGGTGTCCCTTCAGACCCCGTCTACCCCTGTCTTGTCCATCGGCCTAGGGTAGTATGCACACCCTTACCTTCCTGTGGTGTTTGCACTCACCTTTGATATCTCTGACCTCCTGTCTCCGGTCTTCGACCTCTGACCTCTGACCTCCGATCTCTGAACTTCCAACCGGAGACTTTCAGCAATAGCCCCCTTCATCGGCACGGGATATAACAGGACCACAGACAAGACCATTTGACTCTGTGACATTTGGATTGGCTGCTGGGAGCCCAAATGATGTTCGCTCCACAGTTCCACTGAGGTGTCGCATTTTGCACAGCTGCTCCACTCAAATGGTGAGTTTCTATTTATAACTGTTCAGTTTGTTGCTTGGGGTCGAGATCTCAGTGCGACAACCTCCGCATCCTTCTGCATCCCACCATGGACAGACATCCTCGCAGATTGTGCCCACTGCTTCCCAAATCCAAGAATGAGAGTATCTGTAGCATACATTGTGATGCCACGTATGTAGACCAGTATGGACCCCAGCTGTTTCTTAATGGGACCACGCTGGAATATACCTACCTACCTACCTACCTTCTCAGACAAGACCGGAGCCATTCCTAATCAAGGTCATCTGCAGCACCTAAATTCATTAGCGAGCTGATAACTGACACTTCTCAGCATGCAATAAGCCCTGAAGAAGGCATCAAGACTCAATTGGCCTTGCAAAATCTGGGAGTACTGATGCCAGTAGATGTGTATGTGTGTTATTGATCAAATACCGAATGTACTCTGATGGTGACCTGTAATCAAGCCTTGCAGTGAATCTGAACGTCGCTCACTGGGTCAGAAAAAGCAAAGAGAGAGGGAACGCAAAGAAAACCAGAGCTCCATGTCATGGAGTTCAATTCATCATTTGACATTTTCTTTCAGTTGAAGGTTCAAGGTTGAGTTCAATGAATCCGTGGTGTTCTGCTGCTCAAAGGGCACGACACCAACGAGAACTTGCCAACAAAATAGAAGAATTGTTACACACACGAGGACCCGAGAACGTTCGACCTCGGACTCAAGCTCTTTACGAAGGAAAGCTGAAGAAGCAGAATACTGTTTGAGGTCCAATCCGGAGTGTGGTACGCACATATCTACTATATAATGTTTTTTCATCTTACCACTTTTTCGGCAGATCTGACACAGGTGTTAGACTAGACACTTGATCATGAGTATGAGGTGAATGAACCTTGGCATCGAGACCAACATCGGGAGAGTTATCGAAGCCAGATGCTCAGGTATCAAGCGGAATCCCACCACTAGAAGTTTGCTTAAATGAGCTAATTACTGTACATAGTCTGTAAAAAGATTATTGGAATTCCTCTAACTGTTTACTAGGCCGCGAGGAGTCAACCGAAGGTTGACAATGAGCAGCATCTTCAGTACATTCATCCCGAAGCCAATATTGTGATCTTGGGCCCGAGATGACGGGACTTTGAACTAGGAATCGGCCCTCATTTTACCTCTAACCGGAGTGTCGCGCGTCCTTGTGAGCAATAACACAATGCTTCTTTAGCCACTTGTCCTCAAGAAGTTGCTTCGCCGTCTGCCGATTCTGCGGATCCCACTGCAGCATCTTGCTCATGAATTGCAGAAACAGCTTTTTTTCTGGACCTTCTAGGTTTGTCTCCAATTGTTCCAAAGAGACGTAGGGCGGCACGTTGATACCGGCTTGGAATTCCCCTGAGGAGCAATATACGTCAGGATCGACCACATCAGGAAGCGAGGCTGGAGATGGGGGGACTGACCTTGTTCAGAAAAGAACTTGGACCTCAGCAAGCCCTGAGCCACAAAGCTTGGCGGGGGAGGACCCAGTAGGGCAATGATTTCGGCCAAGTGGGCGCGGCTGCGATAGGTACCGTGTTCGGGGTCGGTTCCGTAGAAAAGGTGTCTGCCTTGAAAGATATCCCAGATCTGGAGGTTGACGTCAGTCATTGGTCGGCAAATAAAATAAAACCTGCAGCGGGCTTCAAGGTTGCCTACCATGCAGCCAACATTCCAAATATCGATTTCATAACTCCAGGGGACCTCAAGAATGACCTCTGGCGACCGGTAGACGTCTGGCTGCACGTCTTCTTCGTGCCTTTCCTCGCCCCATACGGCCGAGCCAAAGTCGCATAGGACGGGTAGGCCGAGCTCGCTGGGCATATCCAAGTCGCGGGACAGGTAGATGATCCTGTCGTCGATTTCTTTGCGCGGCGTAGGATGCTCGAGCTCGGCTTGCTCAAACTTTTCAAAAAAGGCAGCGTCCTCGATGCCAAACATGATGTTACCTGCACTGATGTCTGGGTCGCCAGGTGTGAGTCTGTCGTGTCACACAGAGATGCAGAGCAAGACAGAAAAAAAAGTCACCTGTGTGGATAACCTGGCACTTGCGAGCGTAGTCGAGGGCGTGGAAGAGCTGCTGCAGCACGACGGCGAGGACGGGAATGGGCAGCCGGCCGGCCGGGTTGCGCGCCAGGAAGGTGCTAACGCTATCCCACAGTGGCGGGTGCACGAGACACTGGTGCTCGGCGTCGGGGCCTGAAATGGTGAACGAGTTGAGCAGGGTGCGGACGGCTCGTCGACCCAAATGTGATGTGGGACCTCGGTCCAGGCGCCCGTAGGCTGACAACTCGTGCGACAGCTGACTTGCGAAGCTGGCCGAGTGGACGAAGATCTTCAGGGCGATGTGGCGGCAGCCCGTCAGGTCTCGGGCCAGCCAGACGGTTGACGTTGCGCCAAAGCCGAGCTTGCCGACGACCTGGTAGCGCGAAGCAAACAGTTCGCCGATGCGGACGGGGTAATACCGCGCCGGGACGTAGTCTGGCAAGCTTTCTTCCTCGATGAGCTGGCTCGCGCTGATCCTCTCGAAATGCGGGTTGGAAAAATTCCTGAGGGGCCAAGGCTGACGGCCGCCCAGAGTCCTGGACGCCCAACGACTGAGGGTCGAAAATGCATTGGTATAATTGAAAACGTGTCTAGGCGCAGGGACGAGGTCAAATGAAAGAGTTTGTCGCCGCGATGATTTGGAACTTAGTACAAAAGACAAAAGACTTGCCCCGTGAAACTCGCTAGTGTATAGCCGTTAGAAAAACCAGTCTCTTTGGACAGAGATCCTAGTTGAACTATAGGTCTGAACAAGGTCTGAAGTGCCGGAGGTTGAGTCGATGGATGTAGTTCTAGACGAGGAATCTAGGCTTCCTTATTGGCTCATATTTGTGTGATTGCGAGAATTGTTCCTTACCCTCCCGTGCGCGATGCAGTCCTCCTCCTCCCGCCTCCTGCTGCGCCCCATCCTCCAAGCTCGCCATCGCTGCCTCGCCACCACCGCCGGCCATGCACCCGCAGCAGCGCACGCCCCCGCGGCCGAGCCGAAGCGCACCGCCGTGATCCCGCTGTCCAACATCGAGGCCCAGTGGGCCCTCTTCTCGCCAGACGAGAAGAGCTCCGTCGCCGACCAGCTCGAGGAGCTCCAGAAGCGCGACTGGAAGCTTCTGAGCGTCGACGAGAAGAAGGCCGGTGAGCAGCGCGTTCCGCTCGTCCTGCCGCTATCTCTCGCTCACACACCCTGCTACCAGCGTACTTTGTCGCCTTTGGTCCCCACGGCAGGCGCACGCCCATCCACGCAAAAGGCGACGGTTTCAAGATCTTTGGCGCCACGATGGGCCTGTGCGGTATCGCGGGCCTGCTGTTCCTCGCGATCAGATCCGTCTGTGAGTGGTCGCCCGTCGCACACTTCCCCCAGCTCGTTGACTCGCACCCATGTTCTCTCCCCCAGCCCGCCGCCGCCAAAGACCATGTCAAAGGAGTGGCAGGAGGCGATGAACGAGCGCGCTATCGAACAAAAAATGAATCCCATCACTGGTGCGTCTCGTCGTCTTTTTGCCTCCGCTTTCCGTCTCCTCCCTGGCTGACCAGCCCCCACCAGGTATCTCCTCGGAAGGATACAAGGGCAAGGGCTTCGTCACCCACAAATAGAGTACCACCTAATGCATACGACCACTGGACATCGCCAAACCAAATTTATTTTTTGTCTCGATCCTATGCGCGTTTCGGTGTCACATCTATGCGCGTGCATCATCGTCAATTGCGTCTCGTGTGGGCGGCATGCAGGCTAATCGAGGTCCTTATCGTTGAGCGAGCACCTGTAATGACGGGCGTGCTGATCGCCTCTTGTGAGGGTCCCTCACGCTTCACTTGTGAGCCGCGTCTCTGGCTATTCGTTTATCTTCCTTCCACAGTCCCTTGACTACCCGACATCGGGCGGACAGCTCGATGCAACGCCAGAGACGATCGCCCGACAAACATCCGCTTGTCTACTAGCACAAATCCTGAACTCCCACCACGCGTACGTGACCTATACAGTCGAAATTATCCCCTAGACCTGTGGCTGTCCATCGACCCACTTTTCACCTATCGAATCCAGTGGTCGTTTGTGTGCTAATGGCCATCTGTCTCCGTAAAACAAGCTTTAGGAGACGGCGCCCTACACTCCAGTTCGTCTACAACGCCTCGGCTCTGAGGAAAGCGCGGCGCCGGCGCCGACGCCCGATTGCCCCAGTTGCGAAACCTGTGCCCGCTGTGGCTGCTGCGGCTCCAAAGAGTTCAGCGCACGTCCAACCGAATAATGTCAGACGTCTAATTAGTCCACCGCCAAGAACAGCAGCTCTACCCCCTGTGCCCCGTTTCCGGACCTATACGTTTCGCGCACCTACCCAGACGACGCAACAATGCCAGTCCCCGTCGTGGCCTCGTTGCGCTTCCCGCACCAGAGCGAGCCGTCGTCGTCAGCCGGCGGTCGGGCACCTCGCAGGAGCGGAAGAAAGCGCCCACGCGCCCGTGGCGGCGCAGGTCGTCGAGAGCCGACGCCGTCCCGCTACGGCGACGCACGACGTCGAGCGTGAGCCACATGGATGCTGCGGAGGAGGAACAGGCGAGTACTACTCGTGGCTGGACGAGAGCTCGGACGACGAGAGTGGGAGCGACCCGGGCTGGGAGCGCCGGAACGAGGTGGGGGATCTGGGCTGGGGCTGGGGCTCGGCGAGGACGATATCCCCGTGACGGGGTTCGCGGTCGCGAGCAACCGGCGGAACCTCGAGTTCCACGAGCTGTTCCCCGGGATCCCGGAGGGCGATTATCTCATCAAGGGTGCGTCGCGTGCGTGGATTTTGTTGTATTCAGCCTGAAGTTTTCCCTCGCATGCGCAGATTATGGATGCGCCTGCAGCGCGAGATTTTGGTCCAGGGGCGGCTCTACGTCTCGGAGAACCACATATGCTTCCGCGCCAACATCTTTGGCTGGGTTACTGACGTGGTTTGCTGCTTGTTCGTGCCCATGCTGATGAAGCCCCCAGCTATCGATACCTATCTAGAAATAACGACGCTGGAGAAGCGAATGACGGCCTTTGTTATCCCGAACGCGATCCGCGTCGGAACGCCGCGCCGGATATACGTTTGCGTCGTTCCTGTCGCGCGACACGACGTTCGACGTTGTACACAATATCTGGCGCTCGCGCGCCCGGGGGATGCAGCGTCGATCGGCTCGGGGTCGATGGAGGCGGACATCGTCGAGGGGACGATCATCGGCGGGGACGGGCGGAGGGGCCGCGCAGGCCACCAGTGCGCGTGCGGGAAGGACGGGTCGCATTTCACGGAGACGGCGATGAACACGATCGTACCTGGCACGCCGGACCGCATATACGACCTCATGTTCGCGAGCGGGTTCATGAAGGACTTTATGGCCGCCAACCAGAAGCTCCGCGGTGCGTCCCGGCGCGCGGTTCTTCGGCGGCATGCTGACCTTGTTAACCAGATATCCAGGTGTCCGATTGGGCGCCGGCGAGCCCGGGCTCGACGCTGCTTGCGCGGAACGTGTCGTTCGTCAAGCCGCTCAACGCGCCCATGGGGCCGCGGCAGACGAAGTGCGAGATTCGGGAAGAGACGGTGCATGTGGATTTCGATGACTATGTGTCGACGCTGACGACGACGCGGACGCCCGACGTGCCGGGCGGCGGGATATTCGCGGTCAAGACCGGACGTGCCTCATGTGGGCTGCCCCGCTGGCGACCAAGATCGTCGTCACCACGCAGGTGGACTGGACGGGGCGCAGCTTTATCAAAGGTTCGTCGCATTTGCCAGTTATAACATGTCCTGATTGGAGTATTGGCGCAGGCCTCATCAATAGCTCGGCGCTTGACGGGCAGAAGGTGTACCACACCGAGCTGGAGAAGGCCATGCGGGCGTATATCCAGGAGCACCAGTCCGAGTTCATCCTGGAGGGTATGGCCCCTCCGGAGATAGAGCCCCCCGTGGATGTGGCGCCGCTCGACCCGCCGTCGGAGAAGAAGGGCGAGCAGAAGCGCAACCGGCGCGGGTGCATCGCCGACTTTTGGGAGAGCTCGACGTCGACGACGATCCTGTACGCGCTCATTGGCGTGCTCGTCGTGAGCAACGTGTGGACATACGTGCGCGTGGGCTCGACGGTCGACGGCGTGGGACGCAAGATGAAGGAGCCGGCGAAGGTGGGCAGTGTGCGGGCGTCACGACGGGGAAGCTCGAGGTCAACGTTGGTGGTTCCTGCCAGTCCGGCTGCTGTTAAGCCCGTACCTCCGACTGTTTGCAGCGACTTGCAGAGGATGTTTAACACGGTCGCGACTCTTAACGTGCGTTGAATCTGTCTTGTTTGGGCGAGGTTCTATTAAAGAGCACCAGAACTTCAGCAGGAAGAACTCGCTCCAACTTCAAATGCATACTTCCAGGGCAGTTTATATCCGTTCTGACGAGCGGTGCAGTAGGCAGGACACTAATTATCGTACCGACGGCTCTATACAAGGTTTAATAAATAACTGTCCGCAGGGCGTAGTAACACACCCATATCGATACTTATATACGCGTTCCAGGCGCGTCCAGTCTGTTTTGAACCGCTTCATGATCATCTGCTGGCCGACTCGGATATTCCTGCATGTCTTTAGACGGAACAAATTCGTACGAATTCTACAAGGATATGTTTGTCATTTGAAGGTTTGACGATGATAAGCGATACGGTACTATATACTCAGCTTGCTCACTGAGGCGCGTTACGCTCAATGATGTCAGTGATGCACCATCGCAAGTAGCCCAAGTCGAGCTGCCAGATAAGGCCTTTCAAATGGTGCACGTAGGCGTCCGTCAGGACATAGTTTGCAAGGGATCGCGGATGAAGTTGATGGAATACAGCGGCACCGATGGGGATGTCGACGAGAAAGCTGCCAGTAGCGGGTTCTTCTGTACTGACCATATTCTCAAGGTAACAGCCCTCGGCTTCCATGCATCACGAAAAACTTTGGAGAATCACGTTCGGCACGTCAGCCGATTATCTTCAGGTATAACCGGCACAATCAGGTGCAATCCCGCCGCAATCAGTAAAATCGATTGTAACTTGAGGGAATTGATTACGCGGTCCCCGCCTATCTTATCATTTGAGAACGATCAAGCCGTCTCTGTGTCGTCTCTAGAGAACAAGCCCAGTAATTGTTATATATCTTGCACCAGATGGTGCCCCTTGCACTTGATTACACCACTTGCGAGATGATTACCTGAATATTACACAGGCGTCGGTCGGAATAAATGAATAAAAATAAAATATATTTTCGGGTGGAATCGGGCAGAATTGCATAATAAACAAAAAGAAATCTTATTCGGCGCGTTCTCGTATACTAGGTAGTTGTCCCACCAGACCTGCTGCCATTCCTACTGGGCCGCATGTGCAACGTGACTCCACACTGACGTCGGCGCGCTATCGCACGTACTTCCACCGGCATGCTACAGTGAGCCCGAGGGAAAGGAATAGATGATGTCGGGGGGGATCGGAGCGCAGGGACTGGGAGGTAAGGACTTGATAGGAAACACAATGCTTGCTTGATACATAGAGGGGCTTGAGGCGGCTTGCAGGGGAGGCGACTTGAGGCGACTTCGGGTGGATTCACCAGACAGACTTGAGTTGCTTGAGGGGTTCAGACAGTCTTGAGGGATCAGAACAGCTTGAGAGGGTTGATGAAGGCAAGTTTGCTGAGGGACGGGGAGGACGGGAGCAGCACGCAGGTGGCGGCGGTGAAAGTGGGAGGAAGAAAGAGATGAGCGGAAGACGCACGGTAACCATCAACCAATTGATGCGATCATGATGCGCACGGACCCTCAGCGTTTCAATGACTTGTCGCACTTTCATCAAAATGATTTGCACCGGCCGGCGTCTTGGGCGTCATCATGAATCGAGACGCCACTGAAAAGGGGCCGCAACGAGCGTGGCTTCAAGAAAAGAGTCCGTCGGATGTAGCCAGATAGAAATCGGCAAACCGGGAACTGATTGAGAGTTGATTGGGAGCACCACAAAAGAACACAGGGCCTGAAATATGTGCGTGGTCCGGTCAGCACTCCGATATTACAGCCGTTTTCATAAAAGTGTACGGGTTTTGATTGGGTGGTGCTCCTCGATTTTTGCTTACATCTGTTTGACAGCGAGTCTCCCTGCCCCACTTTTATGATGTCACTGTTGTGCGCTCGCTCCACAATTGGCTTGAATCCCGCCTGAATCTACGCGACCGATCCCCAGCAGTGACCTAGCAAGACACTCAGGGGCACTCAGAGAGATGTTCCAAAAGACTCAAAGCAACAAACAGTGTTTTTGTACCAGAACGACTGTGTGCAGCTGATGGGAGTAGCAAATGTATGACGAATTGTGGAGCAAAAGCAGATGCAGCGTCAAACAACTGTAAGCACAAATCGAATAGCACCACCCGATCAAAACCCGTACACTTTTATGAAAACGGCTGTATGTGATTACAACATGGGAAAATCGTTGCGGCGGCTTGCAGACCGATTGTGGAACAATTGCAACTCGGTTATACGTGATTACAGTGATTACAACGTTCCGGCCTGATTGCAACAACGACAATCAGCTGCAATTTCCCAGGGATTTTCCTGATGTGCGGGAGGTGATGGAGACCGGGGTGGCGAGACCTTGATTCTTGAACGGGGGTCGAGTGGGGCATGATATCGGAACCCCGACCGAATTTGTACACCTGGCAGTTTATCGAGGGTGATGTGGGCGAGACATTTCGAACGATTAACCGGAGTCTGGGATTTCTCTGTAACTAATCAGTTACAACCAAGTTCACAGATTTTAGCGTGCTGCGCGTTTGTCTCTTCCTTGCTGCCGACCGCCTCCTCGGTGTTGAAGCATAACTTTAGGTCGAGGAGGACACTGATGTAAGGCGTAGTCCCGAGGCTTGAGGTGCGATGATCCCATGTATCCTTGAGTAGCCATCCGCAAACGCGGGCAGTGTCAGAATAGGGGGACGCCCCGGGCCGACTCGGACAGCTTCGCCGCCTTTTCAGCGGCCAAAATCAATATCTAGACACTCATGCCATCCGGGGTGAATGTGACTCGGTACCATCGATATCAGCGCACTGCCGAAATGCGGATATTTTCACGCGATGACCGACGTCCAGTATCCGTTTTGGCCTTCACTCGCAATGCATGACGCGGGCCTTTTTCTAATAGGCTAGAGAGATGGACTCGCGACGCCCCAAGTATTAATTATCGTACCGACAGCTCGATATAAGGATTAATAAATAACCGTCCAAAGCAAAATCTACTTCCGCCCCGCCCAGCCCACGAGCGCGCCAAGCAGGAGCACGCCGCCCCACGCGCGCCAGCTCTCCCAGCCCTTCCAAGCTGTCCCCTGACTCCCTTCGTGCGTATGTGGGCCGGCGCGGTCGCGGGTCGGCTGCGTTTGGGGGTAGATTGGGATTGGGATTGGGATTGAGATTGCGGTGCGGGCTCGGGCTCGAGGAGGTCGAGCGGCGCGTCCGTACGTGGCGCGCCGACCTCGACCTGCGCGACGCCGCCCAAAAAGTCGGTGATGCGCACCGTGTCGAGCGGGCGCGTGAAGAGGTCGGAGCGCACCCCCGGCTCCGAGTGGATCTTGGCAGGGTCATAGATGTCGAACTGCAGCGCGAAATCAGGAGCGGGACGAGAGACGGAGGATAGAGAACGTACGAGGTCGCGCACGGTTTCGTGCGAGGTCTTGTTAATGCCCTCCATGAACTCGAGCACGTAGTGCGTGTAGCGGTCGATCACGGACACGCCGATGTCGTTGTCGTTCTCGTACTAGGCGTCCAGGGTGAGATTTAGGGCGTGGTAGGACTGAGATGAGAGACGCACGGAGTACGAGTTCTGGTCGATCTTGGACGAGCCCGTCGCCAGGATGTTGGGCGAGTAGAACTTGGAGTACATCGTGTTTGCCTGGCATGTATCGATCATGAAGAAGATCTCGTTATACCTGCAAGCAGGAATAAGACTGAGCACAAAATGGAGGGGAGAGGCGCGCGCACCGCTTCTTCTGCCACATCTGCTCGAACGCGTCGGCGATATCGAACGCGCTGATCTCCTCATTGTCCTGGAACTTGAGGAACTCGTTCCCGCCGTGGCCGGTCATGTACACGAATATGTTCGAACGCGCGTCTGTGAGCAGGCGCTTGGAGCGCGGTACGGAGGGCTCCATCCGTCCTGCGGGGAGCGGTTGGTTAACAAGTGTTATTAGAAACTGGTTGATTCACAGAAGACGAAATCTCGCGCGCGGCAGCTGGACCTCTGAAACAAATGCGAAGAGCATCTAACCCATTTGACTCTTTTTCAGCATCCCGGTCATGAGCAGAGGCCTCCCTCCGCCGGACGTAGTATGGGCACCTTACTCACCCGTCAACACGCGGATAAAATTCTCCACGGTCACCTCGTATCCGCGGTAGTCCACCTCGATATTATCGCCGTAGAGATCGAGGTCGCGGCCGGGGTTGGCATACACGCTCCCGGGGAACTTGTTCCGCGAATTGCATGCTACGTCGTCCGCGAGCATGAGGATAATGTTCGAGTCGGGGATGCCGAGGCGCTTGACCGTCCGGTACCTGCATTCATTTAGCACCTAGAAATTCAATAGAGGTCGACGGCGCACATGCCCAGCGCGTTAGCCATGTGCTGCGGGGTGTCAGAGGCGCTGAATAGATGGATTTGGGCGTCGACGCACGCGGTAGTTGAACCAGTAGCGCGACGCACAGACCAGGACGGCCCAGTTGTTGGTGTGGTCTGAGGTGGTGCCGCCCGTGGACCCATTTTTCGAGAAGAAGTCGCCGACAATTTGTTCGTGCGATGGAGTGGTCGCAAGGATCCCCCAGGACCAGCTGGAGAGCAGCAGCAGCAGCAGATGAGCGAAAGAGGCAAGCATGGTCCCTCATTAGTCACCATACACTTCTGCTCCTGACCACCACCATGCTGCACGGTGAGCAACGCCCCTTCCTCGCTGCGGCCGACGATGAGCTCACACTTTGCTCAGGTCTGGTAGCGTACGACGACGACTCGGCCAGCGACTCGGAAGACAAGGCGCCCTCGCCGGCCAAATCTGCCCACCACACAAATGTGAGGATCTCCGTCGCGCTCCCTGCTGCTTGTTTCCCTGTTTTCTGGCTCGCTTTCCGTCTGGGATAGGACATCAAACCGAAGACGACCCTGAACGCTTCCTCAGAGTGTGCGCGCCCGTCTTTCTTCATTTTTACTTCAAAGACTCACCGCAGGCAGCCCGAAAACTGTCCAAGTCCCAGATAATCATCCGGCGACCGGCTGCGCAGCTCAAGAGCCGACCCCGTGCAGTAATTGCGGACGATATACTGGATGCACCCGAGAAACGAGCCGAGGCGCAAGCGTCCACGTCGAATGCGGTGGCATCGTCCAGCAACACCACCGGTCCAGAGGACGAGCTCACCCGCATCCGCACGCTCCTGCGGCCCGCCCCCATCCCCGGCGTCGAAGACTGGGGCATTCCACCCGCGTCTACAGAGCCCTGCGACCCTGCCATCCAGGTACGCTACCACCCTCTTTCCCCCATCACTCTGATTGTCCTCGCCAGACGAAACTCGCGACGTTCCACGCCCTCAAGCGCGGTACGCCCCCAAAGCACTTCAACGACTCCCTCATGGCGAGCCGCGCGTTCCGTAACCCGCATCTCTACGCCACACTCGTCGAATTCGTCGACGTCGACGAGCGCGCGAGCAACTTCCCGCCCGACGCACCCTTCGACGCGGCGTGGTACGCCGACCGCCTCGGTACGTCCGCGTTCATGCCCGTGCCGCCGAGCCTTGTTCATGCCGCCCCCGCCCGCGCCCGCACCGCCACCCGCTTTTCTGCCCCGCCGCGATGATCCCGCACACACCCCACACGCACCCACACAGCCGAGCAGCAGAAGGCGCGCGCGGAGCAGCAGTCGGCGGGGCAGGCGCCAGGCAAGCGGAGCCAGATTGCGTTTACTTCCAAGACGAAGGAGCGGGACAGGGACAGAAACAGGGAGAGGGGGACGAAGAATCGTCCATTCCATGGCTGATGGACATGGGCGAGTACGAGCCTGGCGTCTGCTTTGCATCCTCAGGCTTTGCTAATAAGTTGTATCCGCACTGTGCAACGCTGAAGTCTTCTTTGGATTCGTTTCTTCATCCAAGAGTTCTCTCTTTACGAGCACAGTGGCGCAACACGACTTTGAATGCACGGTAGCTCAAAGACCCTTAACTTGCCACGGCCACTGCCAGCTCCGTATTTCCACGCTGCAGGCCCTATTGTGCCAAGGCCTATCCCTGATCCACTCCATACATAACCAACCTTCGAGTCTCGTTGCCCGAATAATGTACAGCCAAAATCGTCTCGAGCGGGTCTTGTTGCAATCCACGTCCCCCCAAGAACTCGCGCATGGGTTGGAACTTGGTTGCGTTACCTCAATGTTGCCGAAAATGTTGCCAGAGAGGAGGCTTTGGACCCACACGTACAGATCCCGACGTCGATGCCGCGACTGCGTTTGCCGGCGCATTCCCATCATGGAACCTCGAATATCTAATCTCTCAGACTGTTGTCCTTGGCAGGCATCGGGCCACCGCGCAATTGTTGATGCCCTATCCAAGGGGAACAACACCAAACTCCAGGCGAAAACGCGCGGTTTGACGAGTCGTTTGGCCGGAATTTCGGAGCGCGCTGAACGCGAGCCTCCCAAATCTCGTTTCGTCACCCTGAAGCTAGGGGAGCATGTGGGTCTCGGACGCAACACGAAGGACGGGGTTTGGGTGAAAACTTGGTCGGAATTATCACCGGTTGATCGAAGCTGATCGGTGAGGTGGACAGGGCTTACCTAGAGTCTAGACAATCGGATGAGGCACTTGGTCAATCTCCTGGAGTCCGCTTCCTTGGTGGGGGCGACGACTGGCCTGATTTTTTCTCATAGCTAGAACTCCAATGTATCTTCTGTGGCCAATACCGGCTAGTAGCCATGATCTGAGGTCGAAGTTGTACGGCCAGTCACCAAAAAGAAACTGGGATGCAGTGTACACTTGACGTAGTCAAAACATACCAGCAGTGGCGCGAGCAGCCGCGGCTGTCCCAGTATAAGAAGAGCACGCGAGCCAAGAGCAGGAGCGAAGTTCGGGCAACGCGACCTGATCCTGATCCCAGGTTTGGTACACAAGGGAAAACAACCGCTTCGCAATCCCTTTTTGGAAACAGCCAATCAAAGTTGAGGCAAGGCCTGTGAGGGACGAAATATATATCTATATCTATAAATTGAAGCCAGACTATTTTAATCGAGCTGAATTCGAGACGTGGGACACGCCATATTGTGGGTGCCCTGGTGGTGACCGTTCACGATCGCTGAAATATTTTCTTCCTCAAGTCAGTCGAATGTTTTTTAAAATAAAATCAACATGAGGAATCGAGGCCCTTCTATCCCGAAATTTTATAGGTCAGACCAAACGCAGCGGGTTTGGTCCGTCTGAAGTGACGCTGACCTCATGCCCCGTCGCTGCTTTTGAATTCAGTTCTTTTGATTGAGTTCGGCTGCAATTCCATGAGAAGCGGTGGGCGCATAATCTGAGATGTCGCGGAAAAAGCACCGGAAAATGATAAGCATCATCCTAAATCTACAGAACATTGCGCTAATTACAACAGTGAGATCACTGCGGTAAATCGTGAGCATTCAGACTGCAGCTTCGAGCTCTTCACTTTACAATGATTTCAGTGCTATTAGTTCTTGGCATCTTGGTAATGATCATCGCCGGATCCGTTGAATTGACATGCGCCATGCTTAAATTGTTACTGATCAAATTTCAAGTGTTTAAGAACTTCTGTCGACTATGAACCCATTATCCGACCATTTGGACAATATGAAACCGCTATGAGACGGAAGGTCCGTCAGGAGAGACAGCAAATGAGCGCTGCGCCACCCGCGAATTCAACTTCACATTAGCTAATTAAACAGCATGTTGCCAAATTAGGAAATGACTCTGCACGCCTTCCGCGAATGAGTATTCCCATGATCCCGGGGGCGGGTAATTTCCTCTATGTATGTCGGTGCTGGAGAGGCTCAGATTCGTGGATATGAACTATTAGCGCATAAATTGGCTCTTGGCACGAGCGGACGGTTCGACTGGGAATAATGCAATACAGTCGTTCATGTTTCCTCAAGCAGGTCCTCCTCCAAGTCAAAGCCTATAAAAGCGCTCCGGTTTTCGACTGAGAACATCACCATCCGCTTTCCGAAATGCGATTCACCTTCTCTACTGCATCTGCTCTCTTCTGCATTGCGTTCCTCGCCTCGGGGACCGCCGCCGAGGCGGCCCCCAGCAACGCTGCGCCAGCCGAATTGAATAAGGTACGGTTAGACCTTTGTCTGCTTTCCGTGGATGCTGAAACGGGTCAGCAGCACGGAAACAAGGACGACTGCATCCCATTCTTCTTCGACAAATCGTGCATCAAGGGCCGGTGCCACGATATTCGCCGCTGCGAGCCGGGATTCGACTTCGACGACCTCAAGTTCTGCTGTGTGCGTTCCAGGGACCATTACCGCCGTGGAGAAGACGGTGGCGATGGTGGCGACGGCGGCGACGGCGGGGATGGTGGTGATGGTGGTGACGGCGGGGACGGTGGGGATGGCGGAGACGGTGGGGATGGCGGAAAGGAAAGAGACCACGGGCGCGGTGATGGAAAGAAGAAAGACCATAACCGCGGCGGCGACCGTCACCGCCACAATGGAGGTGGCGACGGTGGGGATGGAGGCGACGGCGGGGACGGCGGGGATGGAGGGGACGGCGGGGATGGAGGGGACGGCGGGGATGGCGGGGACGGCGGGGACGGCGGGGATGGAGGAGACGGTGGGGATGGCGGAAAGGAAAGAGACCACGGGCACGGTGATGGAAGGAAGAAACACCATAACCGTGGCGGCGACCGTCACCGCCACGATGGAGGTGGCGATGGTGGGGATGGAGGTGACGGCGGGGATGGCGGGGACGGCGGCGATGGTGGAGACGGCGGGGATGGTGGAGACGGCGGGGATGGCGGGGACGGCGGCGATGGTGGAGACGGCGGCGATGGCGGGGACGGAGGCGATGGCGGAAAAGAAAGAGACCACGGGCGTGGCAAAGGACACCACAAGCACAAAGGCGGGAAGGACCACGACCACGATCACCAATACTGAAGACCTCGTCCAGGCCACCTTCAGAACATACTCAACCTCTCCTTTTGATATTCTTCGGCTCTTGTTTTCTTAGTAATTTAGCGAATTAATGATGTATAATTCTGTCCCGCGGTCGTGTCACTTGAGTTTATGCAGTTGAAAAAGGGAACATTTCCACACCTGCTCTTCTATACAACTGACGGTGGTGAAGCCCCTTCCGGAGACAGAGAAATAGACCGACAAATAATATGAGTCGCTCGAGACTCGGTCGCTCGGATGGTCAACCGAGAGCTTGACATTCGGGCAGAATGCGACGCGAGAAATGACTGAGTACGGGGCAGATCTGAAGCGCCAGTATCCTACGAGATTCGGGTTCTTCGCGTCGCATACGCTGCACGATATCGCCAGCGCTCTCCTTGTAATCGACTACGCGCTCGACAGCCTCGATGCAGACGGCTTCATCCTGCTCTCGAATTACCACGGGTTGGATCTTGATCCTCGGCGTGCCGATATACGACAAGCTCCAGGTACGCGGGGCCACGGCTTTCGTGCATCCTACGACGACATGCATTGAGCGCGCATACAACCACACCGACCCGCGTCCGAGCGCGTGCTCAACAGCGCGCCGCTAGCCGATGATAGAGTTCTTTTTCGACAGCACACACACCTTTGTGGACCTCCTCCGAGTCTTCAGTGGCACCGCCGCGTACCCCAACGTGACCTTCGTGGTCCCGCACTCCAGGACCGCACTCGACAGCCTCCTCGATCGCATGCGTCTCTTCTCGACGGTGAATATGAGCACGTATACCGGCGGCGACCCCCGAATCAGATCTTTAATCTTTTGCGGTGGATAGACTTGTGGTCGGAAGTGATGCTCCGTTCACACCGTTCGCCGGCGCAGAACAGTTGCTGGGGTTGATGGATGCAACGTTGCCAGGAAGTCCAGGATGTCTACGAGGCGAATGCGGACGCCAAGTACAGAAATCGTTATGCAGGGCCAAAGCAGGAAGAGGCGGTTGTGGCAGTGCCCGCTGCTCCGCCATCGCCGGCCCGCACTTCCGTAAAGCCCGGGTCGTCAAACGCGCCGCCGACCTGACGGAAAAGAACAACAGCTCGTTACCTTTAGACCGGTAACCGATCTGTCTACGAGAACAAAAGTGTCGGTAGACACACTTGTGATCTCGTAGACAGAACGGTCACCGGTCTACGTTACCTTCCAGTTCCACTGCCCACTTATATCTTCACCTGGCAAGCATCACTTGGCCGGAGTCATCGGACATCCGTAAGCACATTTCCGCGTACCAACTCAGACTTTCTCTGAGACCCGCTGATATTTCCGCGCTGTCAAGGTAGCTTGGGTCCGGGACGGTTGCAACGCCTGTCTGAGACCCTGCCGTCCGAGTCCAAAAGTAGCCAAGCAGTGCGTATGCGCGCCGCTATGCATGTAAGTGCCGCGAGCGTGTAGAATCCATTCGCGTTCGCTTATTCGGGGACTCTGGATAATGACCAAAGCAATGAATGACTTTCAACTCAATGAAGGTCAGCTTGTCGCGCGGAATCGTGCGAAAATACGGCTGCAAGTACGGATGCCGATCAGTATGGCACATGATTGGGTCCCACGGTTCAAATTTCTCTCGTTCAACCGCAACAATGACCTCAGGACTCAGGACGAACTCAACACACCGAAATCTTAAAATCTGCTCATGGAAACTCAAATTTAATCGTGCGCGGCTGCTTATCTATGCGGGGGCAGCGTACGGGTTGGACTTACCCTCGAGACAGATCGGGAAAAATGAAACAAGACATCGGAAATACTACGCCTTCCGCGTCGCTTTGACGTTCAAAATCGAATTCAACCAGTCTCATACTTACTTCCTTCCGCTCCCGCAGCTCCTCTGGTCAAAAAATCTGCCTCCTTTCGCTCCCGGGAAACGTATAAAGGGAGACCGATTCTCCCTCTCATTCTTCACGGTTTTCCCCCGTTTTCGCACCCGCATCTATCCTCTCAGATAAAATGCCTGCTACCTCTATCTACTCGCTCCCCCACCCAGGCCCGCCCCCGACCTGCCCGCTCCCGCCCCTCCCAACCAAGGTCAAAGCGGTGAAGCGTGCGCACCCCCCGGTGCCCACGAAGAAAGTCTCGCCCCCGGCGCCCAAGCTGCCGGAAGGCTACGCTTTTGTTCCCCCTCCTGTCCCGCTCACGTACCCCGCGTCTTATCATTTGATACCTGCAGGCCCCCAGAACGCGCCCAAGCGGAAACGCGCAGTCTTCCAAACGATTACCAATATCACCAACAAAGTTCGCCGTGCGAAGCGCCAGGAACTCAAGGTCGATTTGGCGGACGAGTCGTTTTGCTGCCGGGGCGGGGAGATGATCTGAGTGGCGGGGTCGTAAACGTGAAGCCGAGGATGCAGGGGCCGTTCTGCTGGCGGTGAGTCACTTCCATTTCTCGTTTTTGCTTTGTTGTGCTGACAATGCTTGCATGCGCAGGAACGACCTCCGATTTACACACTAACCTGACAACCATAGTCGGGCTACAGATGACGGTCCTTCGGGATGCGGTTGGATTTCGACGCGCGATGGATCTGGACGACGATGTTTCCGATGGCGGCGAAGGTTCAATGGTGGCGAGATTTGGTTCGCATTTCGGTACGCCTCGGTCCCTCCTTCTCCATCCTTCGACTGACGCACCGTTTCCAGACCGAATTCTCTCTCAACATGATGATACGGATGGTGGCGAGTCTGGCAAACTCAACGGTGTGTCTTCTTTCCTGTTACTTTTTATTCATTCTAACAGCGCGTTCCAGGTCGACCTACGAATGGGTGATACGGATGGTGAGTCACTTTTCTTTATCCATATTCTCGTACTAACCTTCGCTTCCTAGTTATTCGACGGTCCGATGGCAATAGGACGCAACCATTGGGTTCTGGGGGATTATACTCGGGCTCCGGGGTTAATGGCTCTGGGGGATCTTCTTGGGTTCTGGGGGATCATCGTCATGGCTCGTCGCTCGCTCAACTCGAATTTGGGATCTGGGGGTTCTTGGGTTCTGGGGGATCACAATGGCTTTCATTCACTCGACTCGAATATTATATGGGCTCTGGGGGATCTTATGTTTTCATTTGGGCTCCGGGGGCCGACTGGACCGTTCTCATCCACGTCGCGCGGCGCATGCTTTCGATTTGATTATGCCGCATTGGGTCCGGGGGTTCACGTCGTGGGCTGCGACGTTTCGGGCTCTGGGGGCATACATGGCACAAAGGCTAAATTTGTGGGCCTCATTTGCGTTCTCTGGCCACCGGCCGTCGACTTTTCCTACGTGGGTTTTGACTTCTCACGATTTGGGTTCCGGGGGACTTCTTCGCCGCCGCTTGTTGGGGCTGGGGGCATATATATATTATTGGCGCGTTTTACTTGGGCACGAAGTCCGCGGGAGACTGATCACCTCCACGGCCAAGCGGCGGGGAAGATTTTTTTTCACGGGTGTGTGTGGACACATATGCTTCGGCATGAATCCTGGTTCGACTCCAGGTATCCGTTTCGAAATTTGCGTCTGTAAAATGAAGTATTCTACTCGGCTGGCAGCTACGCACTGTCGAGTTGGACTTCCGCACCGCGTCGTAGCTGGGGACTTTATGTGATCTGCGGATTTTTAGTAAGGCATCGCAAGCACCAAGGCTCCATCGTACACCACTTGTTGCCCTAAGTCGTACCAAATTCAAACCAAACACATCCGTCGGGGAGGTGATCCAACTGAGATGAAAAAACGTTCGAACAGTGGATACAAAAATTAACAAACATGTACTATGTACATTTCAATCGTAAACGTAGCACAAGGGACCATCCGTTGTACTCGTCATATCCGACACAGTGAATGGGAAGGGCTCCAGACCATCAGTGGGAATCCCAGAATCCATCTTCGAAACCGAACACAATTATCAACGTGAAATGGAACCGGAGTAGCTGAACCTGCCGTCAAGTACGGGGCACCTCCGGTTGGGTATCCGCTGAATACTGTGAATTTATCGAGCTGCTGCACGCTTCCCCCCGCAAAGGTGTGTTTGTTGAGCTTGTGCTTGTGTTGCCACTTGAGCCAAATGCGGTCGACCATCTGAATAAAATTAATTTCGACGGACGGTAGATACTGAGATGGTATTTGGAACGGACGGCGTGGTGTAAGAAGAAGAGAGGATCTAGTATACGGAAGGTTGGGACATATGTGACTGATTAATAAGGAGCTGACCGTTCGCCGAGAAAGTGGGGCCAGGAATACATCCAGAAGGCGCGTCAATCGGACATGACCCACCTCCGTCGCTGGATCCAAAAACGTCAATCGGGATCCTGTTCTCAAAACAGGAATCGCATACCCGCCAATAATGGAGTGTATACTGGAATGGGGGCCCTACAATAATACGTCAAGCATTGTCTGAACAATGCCAAGCACTCACCTGTAGTGCTTCCAGGTCCGTCTGGAAACCCTTAAAGTCCCCAACAAACCCGTCGATCAGGCGTTCGACCACCGGTTTCGTGAAGCTCGCGTTTGCCGGGCAGGTGCGGTCCCAGATGGTGCCCGGGACAGGGAACAGTAGGTCAAACTGGGGAAAGAGCGTGAAATTCCGGCGCAACGTGTGTGGGAAAGGGTACGACAGCCGGAAGGAGGAAGACGCGGAGAAAGCGCCGTCGAGGACGCGGAACTGTGTGGAGGCGTCGCCCCAGCCGCCCAGCCCGCTCCTTGGGCTCGAATCCTTGAAGAATGCTGATCCGTAGAAGTCGGCGGCATCTGTGCAGGTGAGTAGGGGTAAAGGCTTGAAAGGAATATAGACCTTGCGTCCAGTCCCAGTACGGAAATGCCCCGTGGTATCCGCAGCGATTACGCAGCGATTGCTCGAGCGAGTGGAGGTACCAGCGGTGCCATGGTAAAAATAGGCCAGTAAAATGGATCTAGCGGAAGGTGATGTGGTTGCAGGCGAGCATGCAAATAAACACACGCGATGGTTCAAATCTGGTGAAGTTTAAGATCAGGAGAGTGCGGAACTATGCATCTCACCCATGTGCGCATAAACATAATCTTTAAACACACCGGCTGAGAGATTGTATCAATAAACGGCAGGGCTCACCATCGAAGAGAGATCCAGAGGCATTGTAAGGAGCGATATCAGGCGGGTTGACGCTCGGAACGAATGCGTTATCGCGGGGTAGGTTAGCAACGCACTTGTGAGCGCAATCGATCAACAGTGGTTACGAACTAGGTCGGAGCTCCAGACCTTGACCGCACTAATCCAATGCTCCCGGTCTTCCTGCGACAGAGAACGCCACTCTTTCTGACCGCCGGATGAGCGCATTTGCTTGTCTCTGTCCATCTTGCAAGAGTAATGAGCGAAACAAGAGCGAAGTAGAGGGTAATTAAACTCATTTGCAGGGAAGTCGATTTGTACGCAGCTTTTATCTTTTTGAGTACCCCATCATCAAAGCTGTGGCCATAGCGGAAAGGGTAATGAGGTTTCCCATCCAGCTCGCTAATGACACGCTTGGCCGCGGGGTCAACTCGAGAAGAAAGAGCTCCAGTCATAAATTAAAGGTTCCTGCCAAGGGACGTCCGACCGCCGGCCTCAGACTCACGAGATCGTTTGTTGAACTTCTAAGAAGACACTCTGTAAGAGCCTAGGCCACCCCCGGCTGGGATCCTGGTGCGCCAGCGGCCAGAGAATTCTGGGTCGAGACTCAGACTAGAGTACGAGTACACTCTTGTCGCCAATTGCAATCGGCAAATGGAATGGAGAAGGTGCATATTAATGCAGATAGTCGCCGTGGGCTTCTGGAGAATGAAGTTCGAGATGTACTTCTAAAGTTGTAGGAATTGAGAGAAGAAAAAGGAACGTTGAAGTGGGATTTGATGCGGATTTCACTTACGTAATTATCCGCGTTCTTTCCGAGCAATGGACGACAGCATACACTATCGTCACGGGTCTCTTCCTGCTCGTTTTCGTTGACACTGCCAACCTGCAACGTCAAGCTGAGCGACACCCTGATTGGTCTGTGGGGCGTGAACAGTTCTGCTTCATTATGATATGCCTTCGAGGAGTCTGCTGTCTCTCTGGCCAGACGTGAACACGCTCCGAGTCGTCGGATGCTCACCTGGAAGTTGGCCTACGGAGCGCGCCTCCTTGTTGATTTCTGGATCTCCAAGTTCGTGGTTCTGGCGGGGGTGTTGTGCGCCGATTCGGGTCTTGGCAGGTAATAGAGTCGACTCTGACGCGACCCCGCCTGTCTCGAATGTTCTCAAAATGCCGCACTTCATCTCGCGAATCGTACCACTAGGAGTATTCTTATACCGATTCTTTTTCGTTTACGACTTCCCCGTGATCGTATCGCTGCTAGCTCGCCCCTCTCCGTTCAACCCTGTGGACATCCCTTCGGATATAATGCGACCTAGGTAATGCGAGAAGAGAATGGCGAAACAGGGAGTCATAGGCGGGTTCAGAGCGGAATTATGGGCCTAGAGCTCGCGTCGTTCGATGGATAAGTAAGACCATGTTCGACGCACTCAAACTATCTTGGACCCAACGCCCCTATCATGTTTGACTATACCGATAAAGCGGCGTTGACCGCAAACAAGCTGACCGCGGACCATGGAATCGACCTCTCGAAACTCCCAAAAATCGACATGTCGACAGCGTCGATCACGGAGATTGTGCACGCCATGAATTCGAACTGTACGCATGCCGACCCGTTTCTGAGCAGAGCTGAATCTTCGTAGGTCCAGATGAACGGATGAAGTTCGTCTTCAAGAACTTGGTGCGGACAAGTTCCAACCAGTATTCGTCGTTCTTGGTTCGATCCATTGTATTGGGGCAGGTTGACCACCTTCACGACTTTGTGCGCGAAACCTCAATTACGACGGAGGAATGGATGTATGTTCACTCTGTTACGTTTGTTGGAACCTGACATTCAACGCGTATATAGGTCCGCTCTCGAATTTCTCACCCAGACCGGTCAAGGCAATCCATCCGTCTTCGACCTCCAACCAGTAGCCCAATCTGATTCTAATTATCCAGAATTCAAGCGACTCTCAGACGTGCTCGGCGTGTCCAGCCTCGTCGGTTCCATGAACGATGCCAAGCCCCCAGGAGCCACGGAAGTATCGGACCTCGGCCCTTTCTTCGCCGACGACGCATTGGAATGTCAGGATCCTCGCTCTCCCTCTGAATAAGCCTGTCCTCAAGGTTCTTCGTTTCAGTCGATAACGGCGCGTCGATCGCTTCCGAGGGAAAAGGCGATTATATGTGGGTCGAGGGCAAAGTCCTCGACACCAAAGGCAACCCTATAAGCAACTGTCTCCTCCACGCATGGGAGGCGGACGGCCATGGGATGTACGATGTCCAGGTTCGGTCCATCCCCAAATCATAAAACACGTCCTGATATTTATGCAGTACTCTCCCGGGGGATCGGACTGCAGGGGCCGCCTTCGCACCACGGACGACGGGTCGTTCTGTTTCCGCGCCGTAGTGTAACAGCTCATCTGCATGGGTAAATAAACGGTCAACTCACTCGCGAAACAGCCCGGTACCCTACCTAATCCCGGTTCCGAGCGACAATCCCGTAGGCCAGCTGATCGTCTCCCTCGGGCGCCACACGTTCCGCCCCGCACATCTGCACATGATGCTCGAGGTTTTCTCCCTTTCTGCACCGCTCGTGCCCGCGACTGACCGCCCCGCAGGCGCCGGGCTTCGAGACGCTCGTCACCGCGCTGTACTTCAAAGGCGACCCGTTCCTCACGAGCGACGTGGTGTGCGGCGTGAAGACCAGCTTGATCGTCGTACGTCCTGCAGTTGCAGTTGGTTCCACGGCGGCATCTTCTGATCTCGGGTGCACAGGACACGACGACCGAGACGGACCTCGCTGTGACGCGCGCAAGGGGGTTCGTGGAGGCCAAGAGCCACCAGGTTTTGAAGCACAATTTTGTTCTGGCTACACCGGAGGAGTGCGCGGAGGCGCGAAAACGGAGCATACAGTGATTCACCGGTCATTGAGACAGAAAAATGAGAAGACCGATATCTGCAATTTCATTGAATCTTCAGAAAATCTGAATTGACCAAATGTGTTGTATATCATACTTCTTGGTTGACCCAAATTTTTTGGATGATTGAGGAAGAATTGGGTGTGTAACAGCCTATCCAAAGTGTCTCAGTGAGTGGTGGATTGGTTTTACTGCCAAATTCCTGGTTCCGGTTTACCGGTTCCAGGTCTCAGATCAGTAGTAAAGAGCTTATCCGTCTGTCCTTTTTACGACTTATGTCCGTCTGTGGGTGTCCGTCTGTAGTTTGTAAGCATGTCAAATCAGCATAACTACTCATGTCAAGCAGTCACTCGTTGGTCGCTCGTTCGACTCCCATACAAGCCATCCTTTAAAACACTCTCATTATTTCACTCAGCCAATCTCCGAGTCGAGATCATGCGCCGCGTGTGCCGCGAGGAGCGACCGAAGGTCGGCGACGAGCGGCTAAGGGCGGCACAATATTAATATGGTATCTCAGCCAGAGAAGGAACCAGGGCTGCCCGGAGGGCCCTATCTATCGATATTGGGAAATGATCTCTTGATTTATCTCACTTTCCTGCTGAGTCGTGGACTACGGCACTTGGAGGATGGTGTTTTTATACATTGTTCTTGATTATGAACAATGTTTGGATGTGGTACAATGAAAAATGAATATACACTATATCGACAAAAGTAATGTCACATGCTTGTTTGGGCTGTATCTTGGGACTGGAGGCATATTTTTGCATGAACTCAAGTGTAGGATAGTGGAGACGGATCCCCTGGACCATTCTGTGCTCACGATACGATCAAAAAGTATTGATGCGCCATCAGCACAGGCAAAATACTGAAAAATCCTAAAAAATCTGAGTTTGAGCTTCTCATATAATTTTTTTCGGAGATATCTGAGTCACTCAAATTGAAGCCACAGATCTCCCCTTTCATCCCGCACTTTGAACCAAGCAAAAACATACAGGCAATAACACATTACAGAGCCCCCAAAACAGCGAATTTTCGCCATTTTCTTTGTTTTTGGCCAGGTTTGGTCATTTTGGGCCATTTTTGCCAATATTGCAGGCCAAATATCGCCTGATTGCCTGTATATTTTTGCTTGGTTCAAAGTGCAGGATGAAAGGGGAGATCCGTGGCTTCAATTTGAGTGACTCAGATATCTCCGAAAAAAATTATATGAGAAGCTCAAACTCAGATTTTTTCGGATTTTTCAGTATTTTGCCTGTGCTGATGGCGCATCAATACTTTTTGATCGTATCGTGAGCACAGAATGGTCCAGGGGATCCGTCTCCACTATCCTACACTTGAGTTCATGCAAAAATATGCCTCCAGTCCCAAGATACAGCCCAAACAAGCATGTGACATTACTTTTGTCGATATAGTGTAATACAAAGTGTCTCAGTGAGTGGTGAAGTGTCTCAGTGAGTGGTGTTGTCTCAACGACCGGTGAATCACTGTATATAATGCTTCAACAAGTTTTTACTGTAGTTGACTATATTTCCGTACTGATTTCCCGTTTCACAAAGACCTGCACAGCTCCCATCAGGTCCAAAAAGCAAGGAAACAATTATCTGCCCCAGACCAAACCGGTCGACGACCGACGCCAACCATCTCAGCAGCGGCGGCGGCCATCTCCTTCACGCCGAGCGCCAAACCTGATGGGTTCGTCTGCTTGTAGATTCCTCAATCTTGAAGGGGATCGACATGACGGCGAATCGGGTATTTTAATTTCGTACAAGGTGATATTATATGGATTGTGACCCGGTGGTGGGTCAGATACAGTAGATGGCGCGGATCTACTTGGTCCGCTTGTATATCTTTTCGAGGAAGCTCGTGAAGATCTCCCGCTTGAGCGTGCCGCGCTCAGGACCCTCCGGGATGGACGTAATCAGGTCGACCAAGCGGCCGTAGACCTCGCCCTCGTACTTGGCGTAGCGCTCCCGTACGCCGACGGCTTCGAACACCTCCTTGACGCGCGCCTCCGCGGCCGCGTCCTTGCGGCCGTAGTTCTCGTCGAGCACAGCGCGCTGCGCAGGCGTCGCGACGGCGAGCGCGGTGTTGATGCACCACGAGCACTTGTTGTCTACGATGTCCGTGCCGATCTTGCCCAGCTGCTCCGGCGGCGCGGAGAAGTCGAGGAAGTCGTCCTGGATCTGGAAGTACTCGCCGAGCGGGAGCAGGATGGAGAGGGCGACCTTGTACGGCTCGATGGTCTTGCCGTCGAGCGTGTAGCTCGCGGGCACGCCGGACATGTACATGGCGAGCGCGACGGGGAGGTAGAACGAGTAGTACGCGGTCTTGTAGATGACGATCAGGCGGTGCCTAGTCCGCGGTCAGTGAAACGAATCAAGCGAACGCGCGGGGACGCACTTATCGAGAGAGAAGCGGCTCAGGTCGACGTGGTCTTCGGGCGCGGTGATGAGGTCGATAAGCTGGCCCATCTCGGTCTGGTAGGTCGTGTCATGGAAGAGCTCGAGGAGGTCGACGTAGTACGGCGTGCTGCGGAAGTGCTTCTTGAGGAGGTAGTAGATGGCGCCCTCGAGCATGAACGAGTCGTTTATCGCAATCATCCCGATGCCGGGCGCGCGGTACCAACAGGGCTGCCCGCGCCGTGTAATAGAGCTGTCCATTATGTCGTCCGAGACCAGGAAGAAGGCTTGCAGCTGCAGGGAAAGCCGTTACAAAGGGTACGACGGGCGGAGGGCCAAGTGAGACTCGCCAGCTCGACACCCCAGCCCAGGATGGCGGCCTTGTAGTACTCATCATCGTCAAGCGCAGCGCCCTTGAGGATCTCGGCGGTGTCGACGACGGATATGCCGCGGTTGAGCTTGCCACCAGGGACGTTGTAGTCCAGGTTCTGGGAGACCGTCAACACGATAAAACGATCATGGAAGCAGCAGCGCGCGCACCTTGCCGTACCACTCGATGGCGTCGGAGGGCATGCCCTCGCTCGCGATGTGCTCTATCAGCTCCCCCCGAATCCGCGTCCACGCCCCCTCGAATTTCGCCCGTATCGCCGCTTTGTCCGACATCGTGTGCAAAAGAAAAAGGAAGAGTGGGACCACTTGGAAATGGCCTCACCGTTTTTATTCATGGCCAGATTATCATTCATGCGGCGTCTCCGTGGAAAACGCTACTGGCGCAGCGGCCGCAATCGTTTCGTCCGACTAGTCCTTTGCGGCCAGCACTTATCGCCGTGGCATCATCTCGAGGGTGTACAGGTATCTTCGTCGATGAACTGCTAAACGTAAGGAGGTTTTGTTTAAGAACTCAGAGCTGTTTATCGCAGGTGAACTTTGAGACTTTGCAGTAAGTAGCGGTGATGAGCGCCTGGCGGCGGCGGGCGCTGAGCCCCGAGCCCTGGCCCTTGCTGGGGCTAATTTTTTTGTTGCAAGCTTATGGGATCGCTTGGACTAGGCACAAACGGCGAAACTCTTCCAGGTCGACGGCGTGGACTTACGGAGGCTCAAGTGGATCTCCGTGCCTCTCGCTACTAGCCCTACGCCCGCCCAATCAAGTTCAGCGTCCCGAGGGAAGAAGCTTAAGGAGATGCTTGCAGGGCCGGCCGCATCCCGGAGACAATCGACATCGCGGCCGTGCTCAGCGAGAGCGCCAGCAAGTTCTTCCACCAGGACCATTCCATACATGTACTGCGTTCCAGCAATCAAGCTCTTCCCAGCGTCGACCCCTTTGATCTCGTTTGATTCCAGGTCGAGTGTTGCGCAACCCCAGTGCAACCCATTCTGAATCCGCGCCGATTCGACGGCGATCTCATACTACCTTTTTCCTCCCTTCATCTGCTCATTGTGAATCTGACCGCTCAACTTTTGTGTTCCACTCGTCTCGCCTTTTAACAACAAATTTAACGGTATTTGAGGTCACTGCTCAATAAACCTGACTGGACGTGAAAACCCTGAGAGCTCGCCGACGCGGCGGACTGCCGAAGATTCAACTAGAGCGAGGATCGGAACCCTTGGGGCCGACTGAGGCGAATCGGCGTTTTTGCTTCTGCAACTCGGAAGGGAACGCTAAAGGTCCTAGAACGCCGGGGCTGCGTTTCCTTTACTCGCTGTCCACCACTGCTCGCCGGGCTTGCAGGCGGGACATAGGCTCAAATCTAGCTCGAATGCTCGACTTTCCACTGGTACCGTGGTAAGATATCAATTTGAAGAGCGTGCAGCCTTGGGCAGGACAGGATCGAGAGAAGAAAGAAAGTGCTTGCTTCGTATTAGTAAGGAGACCTAAAGGTGGCACCTTGCTCGCGCCGCCCGAACCCAAATTTCGCAACTCCCATTCCCCAGACGACGCTCTAGCTGTTTTAAAACTCTTGCCCGCGGCAACTATCATTCTGCGATAAATGGAATCTGATCCACTCGATACTGATCGCCGTGATGAGCCCTACATTGCTGTGGGTCCAGCCAGTTTTGCGCTTTACCCAACACTCATAGCAGCTGTTGGACTGTGTGCACGGCTGAAACTATGTGTGGAATCACTGCAGTCTATCACAGCGACTCGTCGGAGCCTCCTTCGACCCTGGACAATGCCATGGCTCTCCTCGTCGCCTCTCTCGCAAATATCCAGCACCGGGGACCTGATTCTGAGGGAACCTGGGTGTCGCCGGATTTGCGCGTTGGTATGTCTGACACCTCTTGCGGTGTACAGACCACTCATAATCGGTGCATGTAGGGCTCGGCCATGCTCGTCTCTCCATCATAGATCTTGAGACCGGGCAGCAGCCCCTCTCGGACGCGGATGATATGATACACTGTGTCGTCGCCGGAGAGATCTACGACCACGAGCGTATTCGGGAGGAGCTCGAAGCACAGGGATCGGTCTTCAAGACCAAGTCAGACTCCGAGCTTGTGGTCCACCTGTACAAAACTTGCCCCCTCTGAAATTTAGCGAATAATTTCATTCCACAGGTACAAACGGGACGGATTCGACCTTCTTACTTCTCTTCGAGGGGAGTTTGCCTTCGTTTTGTTCGACTCCAGGAGACGTCACCTGTTTGCCGCTCGCGATCGCTTTGGCATCAAGCCATTGTACTACACAATTTCAGATGGCCGACTGCTAATCGCGAGCGAGATAAAAGCCTTACTCCCTTTCAACTGGAGGGCTGAATGGGATCTTGACAGCATTATTCAGAGTGGGGACTTCAGTGACGATCGGACCGTCTTCAAAGGCGTCAACAAGGTAAATACTTGATTACAATGCGGTCTTGAAACCTGAAGCTCCGAACAGTTGATGGCGGGGCACTCCCTGCTATATAGGTCGAGCGGATATATCAAGATCCAGTCGTATTGGGACTTGAATTACACCGCTCCTGATACTCCCAGCACTTCAACCGTGGACGAGATGATTATGACTATCCGGTCTCTTCTTTTCAAAGCTGTCGAACTACGTCTGCGCTCCGACGTGCCTCTGGGCGTCTATCTCAGCGGTGGAATAGACAGCTCCGCTATAGCTGGGATAGCGATGCATTTGTTGAAGGAGAAAAACCCGAATGCAAGGTTGGCGACGTTCACGCTCGCCTTTCCTGGTATGCATGTGCACATATCCATTCTCGATTCGAATCTGACCACGATGGATGAACAGATGCCGGCGACAATGATGAAGGACCGATTGCAGGTCGTACGGCAGCTTTTATCGGAGCGAATGAGCACATGGTCAAAGTGACTGAAGTTGACCTAGTCGATGTCCTGGAGGAGACGATTTGGCATGCTGAACAACCCATTTTCTCGTTTCATGGCCCTGGGAAATACATCCTGTCAAAGTTCGTTCAGGATAAGGGATACAAGGTGATTTCATACATACCCTTCCATTTGCATCGAGATTTAACGTCCCGTCAGGTTGTGCTCTCTGGAGAAGGCGCCGACGAGTTCTTTGGCGGATACGCATGGTTTCCTATGGACTATCTGCGCAGGCCCGATCCAGCCGGTCTGGCCCTCGGACTGGAGCTCCCATCCGATGCAGAAAGGAACGCAATTTTGGACCGCATCCAGTTGGCCGCCGTGCCCCTAATGTCACTGAGCAAAAATTCGTACAGCGATGCTCAACTTGCACGCAAGATGCTTGGAGGGATCAGTACCCATCGCGCATACGCTTCGGCCGCCACTGCCGGTGCGGAGTTGTACAGTGCCGCCGCGCTTCTGGTGGGCGGAGAACCAGACGCAGCCTTGACCATGGCCCAAGGTGTGCCTCCCCAGATCCGTGAAAAGGCAATCTCCGGTGAATGGCACCCATTGAATGTCGCATCGGTAGGTTAGCAACATACATATCTGTCCTTTCGGTTCTAATAATGCCTCTTCCGATAGTATGTTTCGGCGAAAACTCTCCTGCATAATTGCATCCTGAACTCAATTGGAGAACGCACGGAAATGGCACATTCAATTGAAGGCCGGCCGCCATTCCTGGACCACCATCTCGTCGAGTACATCAACGCACTCCCTCCGTGAGCGGTGCATGCTTCACTGTCCGATATCATTTTAACCATTTTTCTCTAGATCGTTGAAGGTGAAACCAATCAAGCAGGACAATCAAACATGGTCTTTTTCAGACAAGTGGATCCTGCGGCAGGTTGTACAGCCATACGTGACTGAGGAGCTGTACTCGCGCAGAAAACTGAGCTACAATGCCCCACCGTCGCGCCGAGAGGAAGGGGATTCGGGATTGGTTCCACTCCAGGAAAAATTCAAGGACCGGATCACCCAAGAAAATGTCGAGAAGATTGGGTTCTTCGACTGGTCTTTCGTTCAAGAGACCCTCGAGTCCTACTTAGACCACCCTGTATTCGCGCCAGATGGTTCGCTCGACCGCCATTCTCAGTTCTTACTTTATGTTCTGAGCTTCATCGTCCTGCAGGAAAGATTTAACGTACCTGCTTGGCGGCCTTAATGACCTTCTTTAATTATTTGTACTACCGTCTGCAGAAGGATCGTGTACCACTACTTGGTAGATGATCGGTGAACGTTGTGTACAAGAAAAGAGCCTCGGAGATTGAGAAGTGGGAAAATCTCGCGAAAGATTCTCCGCGTTCATACTCAGCTTTAAAAAAATCACGCGTTTACGCCTCAATAAACTGTGCACAGACCTTCTCATATGAGAAATCTTGGAGAAATCTGTATGACTTTGGTTGGCTAGTACCTGGGATCGCTGATCCGATGATCCGAGTCAAAGTTCAGCTCTTACCACAATGTCGTCGCTGACTACCTCGCAATCGGACCCGTCTAAGAAGGTCATCGCGGATGCACTTAATGAATATGGGAAACGGGTGGTAGCGACGCTCGTGGGCGAGTTTGAAGGGCAAGATGGCGAGGCCTTCAAGGAAAAGGTGAGACGCGCCCTTGAAACGGCTTTACCGGCGGTATGTCATTATTTTCTGTCGTCGTTTCTTACAGACCTTGCAGTCTCTCACCATTGCCTTTACCGATGCCAAACGATTCTATCGGGACCTCTTTGAGGAAATAACCCTATTTCAGGTGCTTGAAGCCCCTGGTGAAGATTACGCCCGAGCGGCATCGGATTTGCAACGGAATAAGATATGGAAACTGGCGACGATGCACCTCCTCAACACTGTGTACATATCCAAATTCTTTGACCCGCTATTTATTTCCGTTTGCCAGAACGAGGCTGCGTGCAGACTCACGGTTAATATGATACTTCTGAGCGCAGTCCGCCTTGCCCAAAAGGTAATCTTTAATAGTCCGGAGCTCGACCAAGCGCTGGTCGACCGACATCAGCGCCCCGGAGACTCATGGGAACCGTCGTCCAAGTTATCTAAGAAGGGAAAGTCCGTCCGGAGTTGGGTGGTGTTTCAACCCGAAGTTTCGATCCCGGCTCAATAACTCGGCCCCGGAATGTCCTTCACCGGAGTAATCGACTACGTCCTAGGCGTGGCACCCGCTCAGGAAGGTGTGCCCATTTCCACTACTTATATCGTACCCGAATTTGATCAAAATCGTAGTAGCTCGACGATTGGATCTTGCTGCAGGGCGACAACGTATGCGTCAACACATTCATCGACTCTACATTTACCAAATCTTTTGCAAACAGAAAATCTTATTTGGGATGACACCCAGCGGCCCTTCGGCCCTGTAGGTCTGCCCTACTTAACCTCTTTGATATTGGAAGTGAAGGCGTGTAATACCTTCAGCGATGCCGCTGCACAAGTTCTTGTGCAAGGCGCATCAATGTGTGTCATGACGTATGTAACCTGAACCAAACCCGAATCTTTATTTCTCGCAGGCTAACCCAATCCCGCAGACGACGGCCGACTATGACGAACATCCTCACCGACGGTAGTAAATGGGAGTTTTATAGTATTAGGAAAAAATCAGCACCTGCAAATGGTTGTCCTTTTGAGGCGTCCACAACTCGAGTATTCAATGTCGGGACGCAAGGAGACCTGGCAATCGTATTACGTCTGCTTGTGCTCTCGGTTCGTCCATTTTCTCATTTTCTATCTATTTTTAAGATTGTTGGTTTACTAGATGTTATCGCCCAGCCAAAACATTACAGATGCCGCCCCCCACCGCCGGTCTATTCGAATTCCTGGATCCGGAGGTTTCTAGGTTTGATTTCAATATTGTCCGTACCCTCGATCGCACCACGATTTATATGCACTTACGCACGGTCCAGGATATAATCTCGATATTGTCTTGATGTAAATAAATAATTCAGCTAAAACTTAAAGACCACAGTCACGGTCCAAGGCAAGGAGCAATCCCGCGTCAGCTTTGTCCCGGCTTCCTCACCTTTATGAGGCGCACGGAAGTCGACGATTGCGGTGAAACACTGTCGAATACTTGCCTTCATGTACGAAGACAGAGGTTCATTTTTGGCAATTTTTTTTTTTTGGCACCGTAAATGTTACACACCAGTGGTGTTTCAGCATCGGAGAATTAATCCATCATTCGCCGCCTGAAAAATACTTCGTCTTTTGATCGGTATCCTTTCACACCAATTGCAACAAGACTTGGTTGAGTTCCGTCACCCACTTAATTTGATCACTCAATCGTCACTTCAAATCCAACATAACCCAGCAATCTATTCTAAAAGTACACGGAATACAAGATAGAGAAAAATAAGCAAGGAAGTGGAGGAATGGGAGCAGTTCGTAGTACAAGTATGAGAGAGAATTGGTCGTCTATACATGGAGAAATAAATGAAAGAATAAATCAAGCATTGGAGATGGATACAGCTGGAATCGGAGCAGTTGGTATGGTACAGATATGATCAGAGGCAAAGAGAATGGGGAGGAAAATACGAAAAGAAACAGATCTGACCCCAGACGCACCCACAACAGCCCATCGCAACCGACCGGACCGTCCTCCAAATTGACTCGCACGCCGATCCACCAGCTCATCGAATTACGCGCGCTCGGGCCAAAGAAGCATGTCTGCTCCTCGGACCCAAGCGGGACCACCCGCCCTGGTCAGAGCCGCACGTCTACGTCTCGGACCCGGGCGACGCGGAGGGGCGGGAGCGCCGGGGGCACGTTACCCCCGACGTACCCGTCTCTCCGCGCTGTAGTAGCCGACGCACGGGCCCGGAATCAGCGAGACATGTCTACCTCGCTGACCCAGGCAACGTGGAGGCGGTTATCGAATCATTGCTGGTGGTATGAGATAAAGGCGGTGCACTAGTTGGAGGCGGATGGTGGGGCGGCGAGGGCGAGCGAGGTGTCTGTTGCGGGGTGATGGGAGTATCTTGCAGAAATTCAGCGCCGGCCCGGCGCGCGGCAGTCGTGCGCGCGGTGGACTGCGACCTGGGCTTGGAGCTGGACCCAGCCGAAGGGATGCTGGGGCGAATTCCCGGGTGCCCGCTGTGAGAGACAGCGCGGGGGAGCCGCGATGGTCGTTCCAGACGTCGAGTAGATGCCAGTTAGTGCTGGCGTCTCGTAAATAATAGATGATATGCTGCGGGCTGTCGGGGCGGAGGTTTGGTAGAGAATGGCGCCCGGCGTGAATGTTGCTGGCAACTGGGTGCGCTGAGAGATAGGTGTTGTGCGACTTGGAGGAGGTGCAGCAACGGGTGTGGATGGTCTCGGAGGCGGGGGACGAACGAGAGCAGGGAGGCGCAGCGGGGAGAGCGGGAGGATCCGACGGACAGCAGCGCCGGCGCGCGTTGGCGAAGCCGGAACGAGTCGCAGTTGGCCGGGGGCTGTCTGAGTTCGTACACGATCGCGGGGGTGAACTACGACCGGCTTGAAAGGCTGAAATAAAGGCGACGTGTTAGTGGAAGGAGTAAGAGAGATGGAGAGTCACGAACCATAGCGGAGTCCACAGCAACTCCAACTCCCGTATGCGCTCTAACACAAGTCGGCTGCAATTTTGATTCGTCGCCGGCGAGAATGGGATGAGAGGGATTTTGCTAGGAAAAGGTCATTAGGCGAGGCAGCGAGCGCGGGAGTAGCAGAACATACCTCTGGTTGGCGACTCTTGGCCTTCTGCTGCTCGCGTGCCAGTGATTCGAGGGCCTTGAGGAAACCAGCGCCATCGAAGGTAAAAGCGGCCTAGTGTACGTGTTTGAGTAAAATCAATATGAGTAGAGAAAGACGCGTACGCCGGGCAACTCGAATATGGAGGGGAGCGACGGACGGAATTTCTTGCTACGCGGGCGAGGTAGTAGCTGGAAATGGATTCGGTGAGTATGAAGAGAGCAGTAAAGAGTACCGGACACGAACCCAGGAACGGCGGGTCTCGCCGGAGGATCTAAGCCGGGGTCTCGTGGCGGGCGGAACGCGGCGGGGAACCTGAGGAATAGTGAGCACGAGTGGGCATAATCTTAGTAAGAGACGTACGATGTGGGCCAGATCTCGCTTTGTCGGTGCCAGGGCGCGTTTCAAGAACAGCGTCCCAGCGGCGACCACGCAGAACGCGACAATGATAAGGCCGAGAAGGAGTCCTGCAGTTGAAGAATGGCAGGATGGGCGAGGAAACGCGCCATGGTGAGGCGCGAGACCGCCGGTGTCGAGGAGAGGGTGGACGTCGGACGCGTCGCGAATGACCGGCGCGTCGACGCGGGAAGGTATGTCGTCGTGGCTCTTGTCATGGAAGACGTCGATGTAGATAGGTGCATGCGGTTCGTTTTCGTAGTCTGGGAGGCGCATGACAAGGACCGCGGGTGCCCACAGCGCTTGCAATTCCTCAAACTTGCGATCAATCGCGAAGATTTCGGGGATCAGGCTGGCGTAGTACTCCTCGAGGGTGATAGGGCCGAAGGGTGCGGTAAGGGGCCTGAAGAAATGGAGGATGGAGGAAAGGAGGAGGATGAGGAGGGCGGCGGCAAGGGAGACGCGAACGACGGGGAGGGAGAACTTCATCATCACACGAGGCAACAATGAGGGGGGTGGGGGATGCTTTATAGGCTTTAAGCTGGAAGCTTGAAGGCTGTAAAGCGATGCGAGCGAGGCTCAAGCAAAAAGTGACAGTTGCGGGCGAAAGCAGGAGTCAATTACCATTTTCAATCCCCGAATCCCGCTTATATACTCGCCTTGTTTGGCCAGTAAATAACGCGTTGACGCGTCGACGCGTCAAAAAATTCTGCACAGACCCAAGGAGGAGGGGAGTTACGCAAGCATTTCACCCAAGATTTTGAAGAGGCAGGAGGAGAAGGAAGAGACGCGAATTGCACGTCAACGCGTCAAACCGAATCACTGATCCGAGCAAGGAAGCTTCCAACGATCCTCTGGTTCAACTTGTGCATTCTCAGGTTATGGCAATTTGCTGACGCGCGAACTGGAGACCAGGAGCCAAGAATTGACGAAGAAACCTCTCCCGATGATCGATGCCTTGATACGGTCTTATTGTTGCATGTCTCTCCAGTAGACTCTAGCACCACTAGGTGCCAGCATTGCGACGAGACTCCAGGCCCAAACGGAAATGTTCGCCGACTGTTCTTGCTACTCCGGGGTGCAGTGTCCCGACCAGTTGTTCTAAGTCCGAATTCGCACAGAGTTGGCGGCTAACGCAGTGCGCCCCTCCTTCGTGTGGCCGCATCTGATGAAAACAGACCTAGCGCGCGCTCGAGATTAGCAAATATAGCAAGTACCTTCAAGTACCCACCATACAGCACCAGTTGTGGTTTTGAACACAAGATAAGCAGTATCGCGTCGCCATGCCAGCGATCTGTACTTATCTCCTTCTGATGCTTCCGCTTCCGAGTCGACAGCCACTGCGCAACTCTGGTCTAGTCTCTTATAAACAGACGCTATAACATTCTCAACTCGTACCTCGTCTGGTCTCAACTACGATGGCCCTCGAAATACTCCCCTTCCATCGTACGATTGCACAGTCCTCTCTGCTCTTTTCTTGACACGAAACAGCAGATTCAGATGATTTCGGCTACGAAATAGTCGAACGACGGGCCTCCCCCGGGCCCCGGGCCCATTGCTCCCTCTATGAACAAGTCCTGGAAGCCCAAGCTCGACAGGAAAGCTCTCCACCTGTAGACCTCATCCTCAGCATCCTCGCAATAGCTGCCTCTTCATCCCGTAGCACGGGAAGAACGCTCGCACTTACGTCCTTCTGGATCGCAGACGTTACTCTAGTCGCTCGCATGGCGCACATCTCGCTACGAACACTCAAAAAACCGGAATATTTTCAACACCCTGTTCACTACTCTGCACGCGCGCTGGGCGCGGTGCGCACGCTCTGGGTCTCAACCAACACAGGTCGGCGAAGGGAAAAGGAGATATTCACCTTCATTCTGCGGAGATGCTTGAACCTGGCCGCGGTTGCATGCCAACTTAGCCCATTGGAGTCTTTGTGCGAAATTGCCACAGACGATCGGCTTACTCTCATCGAAATTATGTGGCACCCGTGGGCAAAGGATCCTGGCGCACAGTGGGGGATCTTCCTCTACGCCCCGTCCGAACGCCCGTCTATTTTGGAACAACCTCACTCACCTGCACCTTGCCCAGTATCACCAACTCGATGAGCACTTCCCCGCCGCGCGCCTGACCTCCCTCACGCATCTCGCGATGGGAAAGATTTCCGTCGGGTCCGACTCAGGTCGCTGTCCCGAGCTGATCCGCGACTTTGCGCGCCAGCTCAACGACCTTTCGCTTTACCTCGCGGTGGCTGTGTTGATATTTCGGCCGCATAGTGTTGGAAGATGGAAGAACAGGCACCAGGGCAATCTCCACAGCCGTGGCACGCGCACGAGCTGTTTCAAGCCGCGCGGGATTTGCCGTTTGCCCTCCCGTATCGTGGTTACTGTGCAAGCAATTCGGTCCAAGAATTGAAATTCTGGGATGAGTGCGTCGCCGCTGGCGATGATATCTGGTCTGTGGCTCCGAAACAAATGTCGGAAGCAGCTCGTGTTGATTCTGTATAGGCTAGGTATATATTGACGGTGCTGAATTTCCGAAGATACTTATTCTTTTGATTCTCCAGAGACAAGGCTTCTCGCGCGGCAGATTTTATGTTTCCTTGGGCCAACCCAACCGCGTTACATTTAACAGACAGTCAACTTAAGCCAGTTTTAATTAATCGATGTTTGTCTTCAATCAACATGATCCAAAAGCTCCCGACAACGAGCGGCGTGCTTGATCATCGGAAGAGTATACTGTTTCGTGCGCTGGATGGTCACTCCCGATTCATAAATTTTTGCCCCACCGCCCTCCCTATAGATTTCTCTCGGCCACTGCATGGGTCGCTTATATATTTGGGTTCACGACTCAATCTGCGCTTATTGCCGCGGGTTCTATGGGGAGAAAATATCTTGACTGGTCACGTCCGCCTTACGACCACGGATTAGATACCCCGGGGAACATTCTAAAGTTCAACCAGCGGCGGCGTGAGAACCGTATGCACCTATTTGGGAAATACTTTCACATCCTCCTCATCTTTGTCTTTACCACCACCAAGATAAACCAAAATCACGCACTATCCTTTGTCCCGCATCCTTGATCATGACTGAACAATCCCTCCGTAGCTCAGGACCTACGGATACCGGTCTGAACGAACCAACATACCTGCACACCCGAAGCGCTGGATAAAAGACTCGGTGGTATCGCATACTTACGCCTACAATTACATCGGGGTGGAGCTGCAGGCTGCGTACTCTATTCTCGACTCTCACGGTGCTGCTTATTGAATGATCTGTGCTCCCAGCGATGTTCTATAAAACATGATCGACGAAAATGTCTACGAATGGCGATCCGTGCTGTTAAAAGAGCTTGGGAACACAACTGGAACACAGATACTACTACGCAAGACACGTTCATACAATTGTTCAGTCCCTGGAGAGTACAATTCTTCATGCTTTCTCGATGAAGGGTTTGAGCTGGGCGTAATTTTTCTCCTGGAGATTTGGTTCAACTTCATAAGAATCGTAGGCGCCTTCTATCTTGAGTATTCAGATATACCTCATTGTCAGACACGAGGTGATTTTTTGTGCTGAGGCACCGTATCTGAGGCGGTTCTAACTACCTTGCATCGATCGCTCCACAACCAATCTCCTAGCAGGATGGGAACAGATTCAGAGACACGGTGTCCGGCTCGTGCGACAACTCTCACGCCGATCCGCAGACTGCTCCGAAAATTACTCCGGATCGTGCTCCCAATCGGACGCGCCGTGCAGGAGGACGGTTATTTCCGCTTGAGGAGCTCTTTTTATTACAAGCTAAAGTGACACGGGACAGAATGGAAAATAACATTGAGTCCGCCGCCAATCATGAACTACGGTACGGGTTCACGGATCAGACCCTCCTGCGGATCCCCGACGGGAGCAGATTCCTGATACAAGCACCGGTGGTTGTAACTGCTGGACGGTACACTGCCCGCCATCAATCCGACTTCAAGTTTCTGTTCTAGGTGAGAAATAGTATCGCGATCCAGAAGGACCCCAAATGATGTCCGCTGTAACTCGTAAGGCTCATTAAAGCGGCCTATTTATTCACATTTACTGATCATCTTTCCCCGATACCGCCTCAGGTTGCCTTGTATAAATGGACACAGTCGACTGGATTTATTAAACATGTCTTCCCCACCTCCCATCCCGACAGCCTTGGTTGACCCTATCATCGAAGCTTACGCTCAGGCCATACGTCCAGCGTTTACTTTTCTCTTGATTCCAACGGTGTTCTCTGCAATACTTGTACCCCTCCTTATAATGATGTTCGCGCTTTCGACCCCGCAAATAAGACGTACACCAATTTTTATCCTCAACGTTGTCGCTATTTGCTTGGGAATCACCCTTGGCGGAATCGTTGCACATATCTCGGTGATTTACTGGATTCCCTATGTATTTCATCGCACTTAACAGGGACCCTAGATGGGAAGCATACTTTCTCCCCTTACAGGCATTTCGCTTTCTGAAGGTATTACTATCGCCATGTTTGAACTTACGCAGGGCTGAACACCATCAGATACGGCGTTCACGATCCTGGATGTCTGGCTATCGTGGTTCACGGAGGCTGTTCTGCTGCTTCGCATTACGGCGGTATTTTCCCGGAAGCAACTCCCTGTCCTCCTTGCTTTCCCCGTCGTGACCAAGATCGCTCGGGCCGTGATCAGCATCTTATTCACCATACAGTGGATTAAAAGCATTCCCCGTGGCGCCGCCGCAATGCCATTCAGCATCATTGAGCTCGAGAGCATACGGCCTGTTTGGCTCCAGGCCGGATTCATTTTGGAACTTGTTGATAACGGGTATGCTCTCATTTTCTGTGTGCTTCCCGTTGTTCCAATTTAATGATTGGACAGTTATATATCGTCTCTATTCTTGTGGCGCTTGGCTGTACAGGGCCACGTATTCACTGGGTCCAAAATTGGGCGTTTCAACGATGGCGGTTCAAAGCGTGAGAATCATCTTTAACCAACCATGTTATGTGTTGAGCTTGAACTTTTCAGGTTCTTATACAAGTAGCTTGCAGAGTTTGTTTTGGATTGCGAGCACTAATTTCGTCTTCCCCCGTTTGTCTTTCTGCTATACTAGTATTGTCAACAAACGGGGACTCACGGTTTTTTCAGTCATATTCGGGTTGTGCACTATTATCACCATCTTCTTGAAGGGAAGGATACTACTTGCTGCGAGCTTTGAGATAACAAATGTATACGTCGAAATCATATCCACCGTGTTTGCGACGAGTATGGCCGGCCTATATGTTTTCTCCAATTGTTTTCTGACCTCACTTTCTCCTCAGTATGGTCTTCAACTGTGTCTTTCGAAGCTGCTACCAAATACCATGGAACAGCGACCTCCTTCAATGCAACGAATGAAGAACGGCCGGTAATTTTACGCATGACTCGGATGGCGGCCACAATGTCTAATCCGGCACCCCCGTGCGCGGACATCGAAATTGGAGGAAACACGAAGACCGAAAATTGGGAAGGTTCACAGTCGTGAACAGCATATGCATAAAGGGAAACGTAAGAGATATGACCTGACTGAGATGTATATATTCACAACTAGCCAAATTTTCTCGCGATACATGACACTCTAGAAGTCGAGTAACGGTCTGAGTTTGAGGCAAAGCGTCCGAACCGTGGGAATCTTCGAGCCTGCACGTGTTCACATTTCGGAACATTTCGGCCAACTTTCGCCAAGAGACTCCAATTTGCCTCTCATGTCCTCCGAGTTCCATCTTACACCAAGATACACCAAGATGGCGCAATATCCCTTGTTCCGCATCCTTTACTAGAGCTGTGGCTCCATGGCTTAAAATTACCGAGACAAGTTGATATGCGCACCTGCGGCACGCATGCCGGCGCCAGCGCCGTCTCGTCTCAGTGTGGTTGTAACAGCCTCAGTACCAAGGCGAGGACGACGACGCCAGTGCCGTTCCGCATGCGATTCTCGAACTTTCCTGGCGAGCACGTTGGCGTCGTTCGACGAGGAAATGGTGTGTGAAAGAAGAGGGGCGTTTCGTTTCACATCGTTCTAAACCTGGCTGATATCTTGACGTAGAGAAGCAGCTTGTGCAGTTTCGCTGTGTTTCTGCATAATTGAACCTTTTAAACGTTGAGAACTATTCGGGGACGGTGGTGGGTATGTGGGGTTGTGCTGTTCAAATTCGGCGAAGCGACGATGAGGAACCCTCTGGGAGTCCTCTGGGTGGCGAAAACCAATCTGGCGCGTTCTGTCGAGGCTGCGCATAGACTGCTTGTGGTTTTATTCCTCCAATATCCCGAAACTGTAGGTATTTCGGTGGCTGCGGGTCCCTTCTATTTTCACCGAGCCTGCTACCCACGGCCCAAACGAGGTCTGGTCTCATGTTATTTTCAGTTCTCCCGCCTGTCGCATCCAACCCACCTTTGACGATCTTCCATAGGAAATTCATATCTGGAACTATGTACCTTCTTTCTGCCCGCGACCCAGACTGTGACCACTTCTCTGTGCCCTCCCTCCCAGTGCGACATGTGAGGCTCTCGCTCTTGTGGATCTTCTTCCTGTTTCCACCCAGGCAAACACTGCTTCCCACGATTCCAGTTTGAAACTGGCAGCCCCTTCACACTGTGGGAGGTTGCGTCTGTGAGCTCCAACGAGGATCGTCCTTCTACCGAGTCCATATCTCCTGCCACCGCCGCAGCATCAGATTCAATGCGGCTCCTCACGCCTTTGCCCGATCATCATCTATGGCGTCCCATAATACATGGATGTTGTATAAAAGAGAGGATGTACCAGTTCCGTGGTTATTCCCATCTCTTCATGCCTCCCCTTCGGGACTGTGGGACGAAGGTGTTCGTCAATGGCATCCAACTCACTCTGTACCTAACCCTGGTGAGTTTTCCACCTAGTCTCGAGGCTATAACTTGAACGTGGAATATAAAAGGCCGACACATTTCTCTACGGTAGCTTTCGACCCTTCTCGTTTAATAGTCCTCTGAATTTTAACATGCGCCTCAGGGGCATATACCGTCATGTTCGGATTTTACATGCATCTTCTCCACACGCGACGAACCATACAGAAGAATATGTTTTTGACTGTAGCGACAATATCTTTATTCACCCTCTGCACAACACATCTTGCCCTCCTGCTTGCAAGCACTCCCTTCGGCAATCGAGTTAATGAGACTTTCGCAGCCGGAGCAGACCCCGAAACTCAAGCCTGCAATACTGAGTTCGACCTCACCCGAGTTTTGAACGCCATATATGTTACCAGCAAGTGCGTGTCTTCATCCGAGGTTTGCAGGGGATTGACGAGTTGATCACCCCGAAGCATCGTAGCAGACAGCATTTTTGTAAGCCCGGTTCGTTAACTCGGTTTAGCGAGGCTCCTGATGGTTCCATAGATATATCGATGCTACGCAATATGGGGTTTCCAGCGCAAAATCATCGTCATTCCCATATTTTCTACTTTAAGTGTCGCCGGTGAGCTTATATTATTCACGGGAGGAAGTAAACTGATTTATTACTCGAGCCTTGGGTTATTTCGATTCCGGCCCCCTGGACTCGCTCGTGATCATAAGCTCTTTGTTTGATCTCTCCATCGTGATGTCACTCTTCACGACGTTCATGTTAATGGGTTTGAGTGGTTGGTGTATCTTGCGTCTGGCCGTTGACTTGTGATGATTGAATACTTTCTCAGCAGGAAGAATCTGGTGGCTTGCACGCCAAGCTCGGGAGGTAATGGGACGGCATGCGATAGATAGATACTACACTGTGTGCGCCATGATGTACGTGTACCAATCCCCTTCCCCCGCTTCTAACTCATGTTGATTAGTTTGGAGTCCGGCGCCCTCTATTGCGCTGGTGGAATTGCATTTATCATCGTCTCATTCAAGGAAGGGACTAGTACCAATCCTGCTGTAAGGTGTCCCGTCTGTCTTGGCTCTTCGTGGTCTTAAAGATACATAGATTGCTAGTGGTGCCTTATTGGGACAGTTGGTGGTCTGTCACATCCCGTTCATGAGGTCGTTAGCTCTCTAATTGATTACCAGGGGATAGCGCCGACGATAATTGCGGTCCGCGTCGGATTAGGAGCAAGTGTTGAAAATGTGGACACTTTTATTACGCTGGTGCAACCGCGCCGCCAAGCCCCACTCGAGTTGACGTTTCGAGCCACCATTGCTTCAACCCACTCAATCGAACAGCAAGTATCGTACGCGCGACCCGTAAACCATCATGACAGTGCGAAGAAAGAGGCTGTGTGATAGTTTGGAATCACACAGGTTCACGATTGATGTGTACAGTGGAAATTTGGAATGCAGATCCGCCGCGGGTCGGGGCCCCATCTCAGGATTTACGCAGACGGTGTATAGTGTGCGGCAACTAAGACTAGGGAGAATTCACAGCAGATTAACTCTGGTTGAGAACAAAGATCATGATGTCCGGAGAATCTACGGGGATCATTCTAAACCTTTCCCACGGTTCGTTTTTTCCTTGGTTGCTCCCCAGTCGACGACAAACGAAGAGATCCCGGCCTGGAATTCGATCTTTGTGCCAACTGCGAAAAATTGAACGCTGCCCCAGATACCGTCGCTAGAAAATTGAGCGGCGACTGCGGAGGCGGAGTACTGAATGTCAGTCCGTGGCCACAGATTCGAGTTAGAATTACAGCCCACTTTCAGAAATGCAACATCCGTAACATGCATGGCGGATGCCAAGGCCGCGGTAGCTGATGTAGACGTTCCGAATATCTATGCGTGCATAAGGCTCGTCACAAAATCTAAGAACTATTCAAGGACTGCGTACCCCGATGTATCTGGACATGACAAGACTTCCGTTCGTTGCCAAACGTAAAACAAGTTGAAAGGATTCATGGGCAGGGGCTCAATGAATTCGTATAATTGCACCGTTTCCGGGACAACTTGTGTTGAGCATGCGCTCTAGGAGACTACTACACTGTTGAGCGAACACACGCATAGGAGTCTGGTTCCCATCCGCAGCGAAAATACGAGCATCCGAGTTGGTGACCTCATTAAAGCCAACGGCGGATGGGTCAACGGTTTTTCCGTTGATCCACTGCGCGGCGCTGAAGGTCGGTTGGAGAGAAAAGTGACTAGTCAGCCGCAGGACAAAACAGTCTAAGAAAAACAGAGCACCCGGGTGGTTGGGGTTGCAGGGACAGAAAAGGAACCTTACTTCAATTTTCGGGGGGCAGAAATAGAAAATAAAACGGCGAGGCTGTTGAACAGGAATATTCAAGCTTGGATGGTATACGAGTCGCATGAAGCTCGGCGTTCTCGGCGAACGGTCCAGATCAACTTACTACGTAAGATTTCCCAGTAAAGACAAACGTCATCCATTTTGTTGGTCCTTTCTCTCTGCTGTTTGCCAACCTATGGCCGCGCTGGTACACCGCGTCGGGCATGGTTCTGCACGATTGAAGAGCCTGGTGAAAGAATAAACAAGACCTACAGCGAGCCGGAGACGTTATATACCCCACCCGCGCACGATCAGGCAATAACTACTCCCTGCCATCTCCATTAATCTTTTACAGCGGCCTGGCTCCAGTTCCTAGCCCATGACTGGCTAGCCAGATTTTCTTATTCTGTGCCTTCACATGAACGTATGCCGATTCAGCCATGCGAAACCAACGATCCGGACAATTCATGACTTTCGGCTTGGCCGAGAATGATGCGCCTCGAGGGCCAGACCACCGTGTCGATCCGCCATACAGTCTCCTTGACGCTCCTTGACGCACCCCGACCGCCCGAACACGTACATCAACACTGTCGCCCCTTAGCCCGATCTACGAGGAGACGCACACGAAGCTGCGCTCGTACGTCGGTGGTAAAATGAAGGTCGACGCCGACGGCCTCCTCCCCGTCGGTCCCAGTGGTATCGAATTCATGGGCTTCAACGACGTTGGGCCGGCTGTCGGTGATGCACAGCATCTAGACCAAAGAGCACAACCTAGTGCGTGTTATATTCAAGGCAAAGTGCGTGCGCACTCCATCTCAGCGACTAATGTGCGTTCAGCTACCCGCACTGGACCGACACGGAGCTCTTTGACCGTGCGCGCGCCTCGTTTCCTTCGCGCTCAACACTAAGATCCACACCGTCGAATGGACCCCCGCGATGATGCAGGACGCAATCCTCGAGACCGCCATGAAGACCAACAGGTACGGGCTTGCGCCCGAGTTACTCCACCGCGCCGCCCACAGCCACGGTATTCTCGAGACGCTCGCCAACCTCTACGACGATGTCAAGTTCGGCGCGCAGAGCCCGCGCGCGACAGGCTTTTCGTTCAACAACACGCAGTTCCAGGTGTTCATCCTCGCGGCTTCGCGCCGCCTCCTGACGGACCGCTTCTTCACCACGGACTTTAACGCTGCGTACCTTCGCGGATTTCGGGCGTCTGCTGATTTCCTTTTTTTATTCATTTGCACTGCGCGCAAAAGGGCTTCGACTATATCGCGCGCTCGGACTTCCGCGCGGTCATTGGGCGCACGGTCCCCGAGCTCAACGCCTCAGTCTACACAGCGGACAACGCGTTCAAACCGTGGGGCGTCCCCGCCGCTCAAAGTAGAGCGGCGGAATGAGAGGACTACTCGTTTTTGAGCCTCAACTCGGTTCTTGTTTCCCTCTCGTTCTTGGCCTGTGTAGTATATTTGCGTCGTACTTAGTGTGATGTGAATTTGTTGTAATCGTTCTGTTGCGCACTTTGCCTTATCGTTTAGTGATTTTGTTGTACGCTTTGCTTAGCAGCGTCTGCACGTTGTGTGCAAGAAAAGAGAAAAAATATCCGCCGTGTTCAGCAGCAAGCAGCTATCTTCTATGGGGTACAGTAATGATTATACATCGGATCGGAGTATATGAAGGAGCCTATGTCGATACAGAAAATGAGAGATGAAGAGAAAATAAGGGGGAGATGGGGTATATATATGGAGCAGTCATGTCGATACAGAAAATGAGAGATAAAAAGAAATAAGGGGGAGGTGGGTATATATATGGAGCAGTCATATCGATACAGAAGCATTGGTATATTACAAGCATGAAAAATATCGAACCGGATGATGTCTAGAGAGGAGATCCGAGATGAGGAAAAAGGAAAACTAGAGGGAAATGGACATCAGCTCGGCGTCAGACACGGACGAGGTAAAACGTACATCAAGAGAAACGCATCTAACTTCCAAACGCGCCATATTCAACCGTCGCGCCCAACCATGTCGTCCGCGTCGAGCGTCTGATGCCGAAGACCCACTGGCCAGGGGTTGGTTGTCCACAAGCCCAAAATCAGAGAGGCACGTCTACCCTCTGATCCGGGCAACACAGAGTTAGGTGAGAGCGTCGGGGCACGTTACCCCGGCGTCCTCACCTCCCTCCGCGCCGTGGCGGCCGACGCACGCGATGCGAAGTGGGGTGGAAACGTCGGGGTCACGTTAACCCCGGCGCTCCCAGCCCCCTCTGTGCGGTACGTGGAGGCCGAGATCGATGGCTGGCGGGCGCGAGTGGGTCGGAGGCGGTGGCGTCGAGTTGGAGTCGGATAGCGGGTGAACGGATGAAAACGGGTGTATGGAGGGGGGCGATGCGTTCCTCTTGTCGGGCGTCTAGCGCTGCGCGCCCAGTGCGCGACCCTGCGCAGCACTGAGGAAGTGCGCGAGAGCGCCTGGGCGGTGCTGCGCGGCGTAATGCTGCTGGCTCGCCCGCTGGTGTGCCTCGGCCTGGGCGCGTGTCAAAGGAGTTAGCGCTAGGGGGGCCACGGGTATGGGTGGGGCTGAGCGTCCGTGGAATACGACGTGCGATCGCCGTGGGGCGCGAGGAGACCGAGGCGGGACACGCTGGGCGGCGATCGTGGGCATCCCCGAAGTTGAGTAAATGACGCTATACGGGGCGACCGCCGAGGTCTGGTAGATGACGGCGCCGGAGGTATATTCGACTGTCGGCGCGTGAGCGGCAGGTGTGAATAATAGAGGAGGATGTTGCGCTCGTGCGGCGGTGGGGATTCGGAGCGGAGGGAGGGGCAGGATACGGGGAAGGGCGGCGCCGGCGGGGATGAGTAACGACGGCGTCGATTTTAACTGGCCAGGAGCGGTGCTAGTGCGGAGGCGAGACGAGCGAGACGACTAGATGGATAACCCAGCGTGAGTAGGAGGAACATAGAGCAGACGAGATGACAAACCGTCACGGGCGCTTCAGTGACCATCCGAACACGATCCGGTCGTTGGACGCGTATGCCGGCGGGCAGCTCCACAGGTGCATATGTGACCTCGATGCGCTGCTCCGGGACGACGACGACGCGGTGGACTGCGACGCCGGCGAGTGTGGGGGATGCCGGGACGAGGACGAGTTGGCCGAAGGCCGAGCGGGTGCGGACGTGAATGGATCTGGGTGATAACTAGAAGAATAGCTACGCATGAGCTGGGGCAGTGAAGATAACATAAAAGGACGAACTGTAGTTGGGGTATATGTATGCGCGTGCACGCGATCTGGCCGGCCGACGCGGGTCGTGTCGGTGGCGGGTATATATATATCATCCTCCCAGTCACAGAGACGCGTGATGTCCGTGAGGACCTGGTCGATGAAGTGGGAGAAGAGCTGTTCAAGAGTGTAAGGCATCATATACGAGGAACTGGGCGGTGAACGTACCAGAAGAATTCTGAGAACGAGCGGGAAAAGAACAAGACAGAAGATCATGAGCATCAAGGTCGAAGACGTTGTCGTCGCGAAAATGGTGCGGGAGATGAAGAATGGCTCCTCGCCAGCATCGATTCGCGTCCCGATGGTCTTGGACGCGTCGGGATCGAACACATGAGCGAGCTCGCTAAAAATGGAGGTCGTGGGGAAGTGAGGGTTGTAGATGGGCTCCTCGAGCGCGTCGAGCATCGTGTGCAGGGTAAGGAGGATGCTGTGATCCAGCTTGGGGAGAGAGTGGACGGCGGGGACGTCGATGGGGTGGGTGAACCCAAAGAGCGCGGCGGGGGAGAAGGAGAAGAGGAGGGCGAAGGCAAGAGCGGGGAGGGAGAAGGCGACTGGCATGGTGAGTGGGTGGGGGTTGCTCGAATGCTAGAAAGACTGTTGCGGGGGGAGGCAAGAGTCGATGCCGAATCAAAACCCCGATTCCCGCTTATATACTCCGCTTGTTTGGCCCACAAACAACGCGTCGACGCGTCAACAAACTGTGCACAGACCTCCTCCAGGTGACCGAGACCAAGAAATTTCTATCCATCGAGGACGGGAGAGAAGAAGGAACGAGTGTCCGTTGGCTGATCCGATGTACGTTAACTCCAGCTAGGATCACTGATCCGAGTTGGCAACAATCTCCTCGCGTACGACCTTCATCCTCCTTCATCTCGTACAGTCTGAGCTGTCTGAGTATTCCAGAACGAAGGCTGCATTCGCATGTCAAGCATTTTCCCAAAAATTCTCTTTTCTGGTGGATGTCCTGGGCGCTCCGACTCCGGCGTATGGCAGATACCATCTGCTTTACTATAATTATCCATTAGAGTCACCAGTGACCACTTACCCACCGCGCTTTCCTACCCACCGCTGCGTCGCGATCTCGGCCGCAAAACGAGTAAGCTCGAATTTTCGGCTTGAATACAACATCTTGCCCCGTATGCAGCAAGTACACTGTAAGAAAGATTTCCAGATGCCTGGCAGTACGGGAAATGCTTCTTCCGTCGGCTACTGCCATCCCCTTCTGGCCCTCACTATCGAAGCACCGCCGGCATCGCGGACCCGGCTTGCACACGACCAACTCGTAACAGCGACCCAACCGCGACCATGGCCAGCGCGTCACGAGCAACCGCTCGACCTCCGACGAATACAAGTTCGCACAAGAAAGGCGTGTCTTTTCAAGATCTATACTTTAGCCTGATACTATTACTCTGATCGCGACTTGGCATGAACAAGTTTTTTTCTACCTCTCTCTCCAAAAAAGACTCCTTTCTTTGTGGTCTGACTTGGGAGACTAATGGCGGCTGAGACTGTGTCAGCGGCGGCTGGCAAGATGTTTAGTGTCGCTAGAACTGCTGCGCTCTGGCCAAAAACACGACATCTCATCGTGTTCGGCTGTCCCTTATTCATCTCGCAATGCCACCGAGACACGTTGACGCTCCCGACTTGCCGTTAACGCGTCCAAATGAGTGGCAACGGAGCTCTGAGGAGCTGCAGAATTCCCTCGCTCACCTAAAAGCCTCCATGAAAACATATATGAACCCTTTTTAGCGGCGATGCACATTGCGCTTGGACCTGAGTTTATCGCGCAAGATTTAACGGGACACGTGCGATATTCCCACGGTTCAGTTCTACTCTAGTTGAATTCACGCAATTTAACGCCCTGTCGGGCGCATTTCAGATAACTTGCGCATCCTTTTTGTTTCATCTCATCCAACCATTAAAACCACCAAGACTGTTTCTCTCCGTATAATACATCCACGTAAAGCTTTTTCTAAACCTACCAGCTCCATTCCCTCCTCGCGTCGCTCTCTGGTACGCGCCTTCTACTATAACATCGTCTACTCTGCTCTTTAGGTTTTCGGTAGCCTGGGTGGTTGTTTGGATTGCCTTCGATTGATCAAGCCGTTGGCATTTATTTTCGAAGACGAAGAGGCGAGAAGAGAAGGGCGGGCAAAGATAACTAACTAACTATGCCCCAATTAGGCCCAGAGAGACGGTGGTCGTAGATAGTGACCGCTATTATTATGAGCCTAAGCCCAGCAGAGAGGCAATAAAAGAGGCGAGAAAAATAATGCGGGTGCCAGAAATGGGCGCATGGATAGAGGATCAGACGATGGTGTCGGCGCCCTGCGCGTAGGTGTTCTCCTCATCCGCAGCCGTCGGGGTGTACAACATGTAGGTCTGGGAAAAGACGACGTTAGTCGTGAGGATGTTCTTTTTTTGACTTGGTGAACAGCGGCGCATCTTGTAATTGTTGCTCCGATAGCGGCGTGAGCTCAAGTGCGTGACTAGTGCTGTGCCCCAAATCGCGGTGTATACTCCATCTATATGAATTGTCGCTCGTTCGTCAACGCTTAGAGAGATATTACTATTGAAAGAAAGCAGCCCAGGAAGTTGTTCAAGGTCCAAGTTACAAACTCCGATATCCGACCGACGGCAATCGTGCCGATGAGGTAAAATTGATTTGTCTGCCTTTTTGGTTGTGCACCCCCATGTCGTCCAGCGCCGACGCCCTGTCGGCCTTTCTGGCTTATTCTCTGACGAACCTCGAATCCGCATTCACCAAGATTCCTGGGTCTGCCGTCCTGGTCCGCTACGTCAAAAGCTCGCACCAAAATGACCCCGGGAGGACCTTCCTCGAGCTCATCCTCGTCGCGTTTGCCATATTCACACTCCTGCAGTCCCGCACGCGCACAGACAGGAGTGGGAAGCACTTTATCCAGTTCAGCGAGAAGGTACGATGCCACGGCGAGGTTGTAACTACGGCATCTAGGCTGAGACACTCTCCAGGAAATCGACGAGCTCGTGGACGAATGGACGCCAGAGTCGCTCGCAGCGCCGTTGAACTCTGTTGAGGTCGCGGATCTGGCTGCCGTGCCCATAGTCGTCGGCCAAAACGGCCCCAAACCGACCCTCGCCAGGCAGCCGTCCAAGATTATTGCGAACCTCGCAAGCTACAACTTCACCGGTCTGGCGGGCAAGGAGATCATCAAGGAGCGCGCTATTGAGACGCTACGAAAGTACGGTCTCGGCAGCTGTGGCCCCCCTGGATTCTATGGGACACTCGGTACGTCTACTCGTCATGACTAACAAAAACCTCCAATTTCTCACCCGCGCAGACGTACACATGGCCTTGGAGCGGGATATCGCCGACTTTCTCGGCGCAGAGGCCGCCATCATCTACTCCCAGGGCTTCTCCACCATCTCCTCCGTCATTCCCGCCTTCTGCAAGCGCGGAGACATCATCGTCGCCGACCGCGGGGTTAATTTTGCGATCCAAAAGGGGATTCAGATCTCGCGCTCGACTGTCCGCTGGTACGACCACAACGACCTGAAGAGTTTGGAGGATGTGCTGGACAGTGTCGAGAAGGAGAGGAAGAAGCGGCGGGGGCCGCTCACCCGTCGGTTTATCATCACGGAGGGTATCTTTGAGAAGGACGGCGCTATGATTGACCTACCGAAGCTCGTGCGCATTCAAATTCCTCCCCAATTTATCTTCTGACGACTCCCGTAGATCGAGCTCAAGTACAGGAAGAAATACCGCCTCATCCTCGACGAGAGCATCTCGTTTGGCACTGTCGGCCGCACTGGCCGTGGTCTGACCGAGCTGTACAACGTCCCCGCCGCCAAGGTCGACATGCTCGTCGGGTCCATGGCCATCGGCCTCTGCGCCGCCGGCGGCTTCTGTGCCGGCTCGCAAAACGTTATTGACCACCAGGTGAGCTTCTCCTCATGTGCCCACGACCGCAACTCATACCCCTCGCAGCAAATCAACGGCCCCTCCTTCGTCTTCTCCGCGTCGATGCCCGCGCTGCTCGCGGTCAGCGCCTCGGAGGGCATCGAGATCCTGCGCTCCTCGCCGTCCATCCTGACCAAGCTGCAGCAGAACATCCGCGTCGCGCGCACGCTCCTCGACGACCTCGACTACATCTCCATCCCCTCGCACCCCGCGTCGCCCATCATCCACATGCACGTCCGTAAGCCCGCCTCAGCGCTGCTGCATCCCGCGTCGGCGTCGAGCGGGCACGCGCACACCAAGCCCTCGAACCCGGCGTCCGTGCTCCCGCGCGACGCGAGCAAGTGGGACTGGGACATTGAGGCGGAAGAGCGGCTGCTGCAGCAGGTCGTCGAGGAGGCGCTGAAACGCGGCGTGATGATTACGCGCGCGAAGCGGCTGCGGGGGCAGGAGATGGTCGAGGCGCGGCCGAGCATTCGGCTCGCGCTGACGAGCGATCTGAGCACGGAGGAGGTGAAGAAGGCGGTCAAGGTCGTGAGCCAGACGCTAAAGGAGGTGCTGAGGAAGTAGAGGCGCCATAGATACAAGTACTTTAGTTTCGACGCCAATAATTTTTCGTTGTCACACTGTGATGCTCGCACCCTGGAGAAAACTTTCACTGGTTTGTCGAAGCAATCTCGGGACACGGCACTTCAAGACTGCAATCCCCAGCATTATCCCCCATGGCAAGATTCATGCGACGCGAATGAAGCTGCCCGTCTTCGTGAGCTACGAATACCTCGATGCATGCGATGAGGTGCCTCCGGAGCTCACCCAAAAACTGCTCGTCCTCGAGCTGCATCGCATCCTGGTCTTCCCGGAGCGCTTCGTCTTCGGGACCTTCCAGACGTCGCCCTACCTCCCGCGCCCCTACCTCTCCGTCTTCCGCGAATACCTCCTGCACCCGGCGACCCGCGCCTGGCTGCATGCCGTGATCTGCACGGCGGAGGGGCGCACCGTGGCGGAGCGCATGGTCAGCGAGGGCACCCCGCTGCACATAGACGACTTCCATGGTATTTACACGCCCGTGGAGATGAACCCCGGCAAGCACCTGGCGCACCTCCGCCTCAGCACCAGTGCGTGCCCCTCCAAAAAACAAGTGCTAGTCCACATACTTACTCGCCCGGCGCAGCACTCACCCCGAAGAACCTCGACGTGATCTGGAACACCTACAAACCCGCGCCGTCCGACGTCCCGCCCCCGCCGCGCCACTCGCCCGCGACCACGATCCTCCTCGACCGCCGCGAGCGCAGCGGCGCACAGCAGCCGCACAGCCTCCTGCTCTTCCCCGAGTACGAGAAGCCGCTGCGGCGGCACGACCTCGACCGCCTCCACGCGGCGATCGGGACGCAGTTCAGCCCGAAGGAATTGGTGAACAAGGAGAACCGCGACCGGGAGATCGCGCGCGCGCACTACACGGGGTACACGCGCAGCGTCAAGAAGCGGGAGGGGTACGAGGACGGGCTCATCGCGCTCATCGGCGTGCTGCAGCACCTCAAGGCGGTGCCGAACGTCGCCGCGTGGCTGCGCGACGGGGGGCTCATGGAGGCGGCGGGCGCCAAGCCCGACGCGGCGGCGTGGTTCGACCGGCCCGCGGTGTTCGACGTATGGCGTAAGCGCGGGTATGCCGTTGTCGCCGAGCTGGGGCTCGCCCTCGAGCCGGGGATCGTCAACGACAAGGAGCACATGGTCAAGATCGCGCGGGATGCGCTCGATCTCCTCGAATCCAAACCCCCGCCTTCACTGCAACCGAAGAAGAGAGGCGACAAGGCGGTAAGCAGAAACAAAGCTCGGAAGCGCCAGAAAGAGCGCGACCAGGCCATCGACATGCTGAGGACCCTGACGGGGAATACGTTCCTTAATTAGTTGTGATAATACAACTTAGACGATCGCATTTTGCGCTCTGGCAACCCTCGAAAAGGCAATTAAGCGAACACAACAATTTAACGCACAGTAAAAGATGATTACTCCTCTATAGCGAGCGCCCATCTCCCTGATCTTCGCCAGATTCTCGCCTCGTACACCTCCCAGAACGGCGGCGGCACGTCGAATCCAATCATAGAGCTGCGATGGAATGAACTCCTGCAAGCACACGCCCAGCGAATAAATATCGCTCGCGAAGGAGAACAAATCTGTCCCACGCGCCGTCGCGGATACGCAGCTCCGGGGCGGGGGAGTACCGCGGCGAAGCACTGACGACGTCCGCCTTATCGAAGGGCACTCCGCGCCGAACGACGTCCCGACAAGGCATCGTACACCGGCAAATCCGCCTCGTAATTAATGCACGATCTTCCACGCCAGTGTACCCTGGGCGGGGACCAACCGCACGTACATCAGCGGCGTGCCGTACCATAGCTCGATACTCGCGCCTCTGTCTGGGGGTATTCTCTGGCCTCGGGACTGCGACTACGGACGAGAGATTTTGGGGTAGATGAGACTCGGAGAGCTCCGGATCCAGGTCTGGGCGACTTGCTTCTGGAAGCGGCTGTTTGTGGTAGAGACTTCTGCGGAATGAGTGCTGTGGAGTAAATTATGTAGAGTCGAGGGCGTACGATCTGAGACCATTCTCGACGCCCGGCTCGTCGAGCAATGAAATGGACTTGGAAGTTGAAAGTCAACCAAGTTGATCACGAGACCGAGGTTCGAAAACCGTGATAAGACCTACATTAGATCCACGAGCCGTATGAATTGGAGAAAATTACCTGCTGCAGGGAGTAAATAGTGGCCTCGAAACTTAGACCCAAAGCGAGAGAAAAATGGTCAATGTAGTGGCTGCGATTATCAATGGTTCGATGCATGGGCCTTTGGGCTTCCCGTATAAAAGCATATTAGCAAATTTCTCACTGCCCATGTGTGGCACTCTGTTGAAACTCCTGAAATAAGTCAAGGGTACTCACCCTATCTCTTTCAACTGTGGTTGAAGTTGCTGAACTTGGTTAAAGAAAAAGTGCTTGAACGTGTGGCCCGTAATTCAATGAGTACTTTATGTTCAACAACCTCGTCAACCCCTTCCAGCAAACGGTGCCTTCGAAGCCCTAGCACAAAGGAAATCAAAAACGCAGCATCGCAGAGAGACATGCACCCGCACATGATCGTAAAGTGCGGGACGGAGACGTCCAGCGGCAAATTCGCAATGTGGACGACCGCAGCGGCGACATGCGCGACGTCGAACGTGCTCTCGGGGGCCCTGCGCCCATCTGGCTGCAGCACGCCGCCCACCATGCGCGCCGTCAGCGACGTCGCGGCGTTTCCTGGAAAGGTTTACTAAAAGTTTAATTCAGGCTTGGGAGACGGACCGATGTCCAGCTGGGTGCAGGTGATGTCAAACGCACGGCCATCGAGAGCGAGGCACTTGGATAGCCCGGTGATCGCGTGCTTGGACATGGTGTAGGGCGAAGACATTGGGCGCGGTGTATGGGCGGAGATCGACCTAACGAGAAACGGATTAGATTCATTGAAGCAGCTGTCTGCGAAGAGTATGGAGAGACCCATTGTTGATTATGCGGCCTGTCAGGTCTGTGAGCCAAAATGTGGCCGAGCGAAACGGACTGACCGCCCATTGGCGTTTGGGTCTTGAAGGCCCTCACGGCTTCACGTGCGCAGACGAACGGTCCCACGAGATTCACAGATATCACCTTCTGGAAAGCCTCTGCGAGCCATTATTTCTATGATCATCACAACCGCGCGCAATTTACCAAGTGATATCTCTTCGAAAGGAACTGCAGGCGAGTTGACACCAGCGTTCTGCTTCCAGAGTCAACGCAGCATCCAAGAGAGAGACATGTACAAACGTTGAACAAAAGATCAACCCGGCCTGCGGAATCGATGAGATCGTAGTGTGATTACTCGAGATTTGACATGCCAAACCGAGAGACCGTTTCTGTGAATAGTTTTTTGACGAATGCTTCGTTGGTCACATCCCCGGCAAGTATAAGGTAGTTTTCAGGAGCTTCACAGAGCAAAGAGGTCTCTTTGAGGGCGTCTGCGCGCCTGGCGGTGAGTACGACGTTCCATCCGGCTTTGGACAAGGCGATTGCGCTTTCGCGGCCAATGCCTGGGGGTACGATCAGTAAGCCGACACCAGTCGAATTGCCACTAGCCTGAAGAGGATCCTGTTATAATCGCTGTCTTTGCCATGCTGGAGTGAAGGAAGTACCTTACCTATTGGAGCTAGCTCGGAGTTGGCTGGCGGTTGACAACGGGCCGAATTCTTCTTCGCCGGACCGGAAGGTTGATTGATCTCCGGATCGATCGACCCGAACCGTGTTCAACCTCAGTAATCTGCTCTCTCCGAGACTTGTAGGACCTCTTTACGTTGCCAAGGTCAGTGCTTCGCATGGCAATACGAGTCCTTGTTGGGTGTTCGCCATCGGAGATCCAATCGGAGTTTAAATACAGATTTTCTACGTCTTTCCAGGTCTCACGCAGCTCTAGTGCTGGCCAAAAATATAATACGGTTAAATATATTTTGAATATATTCAGTTGAATATGGATATAATACGGCTCTGAGACTCTCCTCAAAATATGAATACAAGTGAATATGAATACAATACAATATGAATATAATATGATACGCGCTGCGTGTATTCAGATATATCCAAATACAGAAAAGTGCTCCTACTGCCGGCCCTTGCCGTCTGAAATAGCCCCCAGCACAGTTCGGAGCATTCAATCTCACTGCGGGACTTGAAAGCCTGATCTGATTCGGATACAAGCATCAGCTCGGCCATGGCTCTGATATTGAAGGAGTTTGATTTGCATCATAATATTGTGATGTTGATGTTGAAATCCTCTCAGGACTGAGTTTAAGGAGTTATTTGACCCAATTCTCACCTGGAGGTTCACTCGACACAGTGACATCAATTTTGAATCTCTACCACTGCCTTTTTGTTCCTTCCGGAAGACAATTCTTTTGCTCAGTTAAGCTGCAGAATATATCAAAATATATTCAAAATATATTCATATTCGCCCTTCTGAATATGAATATGATACGATACAAATATGATACGGCCCGCCAGCAATGAATATAATATGGATATGAATACAATATGCCAAATGGCGTATTTATATCATATTTGGCCAGCACTACGCAGCTCTCTCGTGACGGCCCTTCTCCTCGCGTGTTTGGGCAGGCAATATGGGCGGCAGGAGGGAGAGCAGGATCTGAACCAAGGTGCGTCGCAACAGGCTCTTTATTTACTTATGCGTCCCCGGCGTCGAATCCACTGCCCGTCCGTCCGTCCGGCCTTCCTACTCCCGGACACGCGCCCCCAGTCCGTTGCGCCGGCATAAGCACGGCGCGGAGGCGAGCAGGCGAGTAGCTGCCCAAGGGGATCTGCCAGGTCGGCTGGACGGTGACGTTCGCGCCGATGTTGGCGAGGAGCGTGGGTTGGAAAGCATTCGCGCTGGGGTTGGGCTGGGGTAGAGGGCGGGAGCGAGTGGGCGTATGCAGGTCTTGGCGCGTGCAGTGTATGTGGGGTGGCTATTTTGTCGGGATCTTTGCTTGTAGAGTAGAGTAGACTTATTCAGCTATGAATATGACCAGTCTAGGAAAAGCAAACAAGTGTGTAGCACCCCTCATCGATACCCCTTCTCCCTGCACTTTCACTCCATCTATGCTTTGACGCAGCAGGCGGCCACTGCAAGGACCTGTAAACCAATGAGACTTGTAAATACCAAGGGAAATAGGGCCCCCACCTCGACATGTGCACGGAATGCCTGCTCCATATTCTTGATAGTCTCATAGCGCTGAAAAATATTGGTATGTGTTTCCGATTTCGCGCCGAAGATAGCCGGCGCGGATCCGGGCTGGTGGACAAAGCAGGCGAACCAGAAGGTCAAAGCCCAAATCTCAGACGGAGTAAAGGCTGCTCCTGCAGCAAAATGCTGCGGCTATCGCAACTAGATGCAAGTTATTTATTTATTTTTTATAAAAAAAGGGGAGGTCGAGGAGCTCACGTTATTGTTGCGGAGGCAGAGAGATTTCCTCGGACATGGAGCAAGAGCTGATCCCAGAAAATGCAGAAGAGGGTTAAGGTGACCGACCGAAAATCAGGGGTGAACAAACAAGATCGATAGGTGCACAAGGAGATACGCGAGAATGGGGAAGGAAAAGATTTGAGCAGTAGCGATCAAGGAACCGCATCAAGCGCATAAAACAAGACGATAGCAGGACATGTTAAGTGAGTTTTATTGTTTTAGAAAAAACTATTAGCAAGGGAAAAGAAAAACGGACGTGATAGCGAGAACATACGAAAGATAGGCAGAGAGGGTGTCATATGCGGAATTATGAGGGGGGAAATGTAATAGGTAAAACCGTAGCCTGCTCGAGGCTAAGGAGACGGATTCGAAGAAATGGCGCGCAAGATGCAAAGAAGCAGAAGAACCTAAAGAAATGCTCAATGGAAGATTGTAAAGTCAGGGAAAGACGTACTAATGAGAACGCGCGGCACCGGTTCAATGTTGGAGGCATAGGACGCTGCCAAGGACGAGAACGGGAGGCGCATAACATAAGGTAGCAATTCGGAGCAAAGGGAACGAAAGGCGGCCAATAGGTCCAGCAGAAAAGGAGAAGAAGGGAGATGCTGTACAAGGAACAGAACACGGGAGACAAGGAGATTGGATTGGAAATAGGCGACCAACTCCCAGGGCATGGTAGGTGCAGGCTGAGAAAAGAGCAGTAAGCCAACGGTAAAGCCACCATCAACTAAACTCACAGGCATGGAAGTCAAGAGCGGCAGCGGGGCCTGTGCCCAAATGCAGTGCAGACTCGCAGGAGCCGAACTGTTCAGAGGGATCGGGAGGGTGCACAACGGCGATGGTGCACGGGAAGGAACAGCACCGGAAGAAAAGTGACGTTCTGGGGAGAACGGGGTGGGGCTCAAGGGCGAGATGGGGCGGTGCCAGAGCGATGCGGAAACCGAAGCTGAATCAGGGCCGTCGCAGAGTGGTAAACGAGGGACGGACAAAGAGCACGACGGCGATGGTCCACAAGAAGGTACGGGCGTAACGAGGGCACCGGAAAGAGAGTGGGGATCTGGGGAGAAAGGGGTGGGGCTCAAGGGCAAGGAGGGGTGTTGCCAAATCGACGTGGAAGCCGAAGCTGAATCGGGGCTGTCGGAGAGAGGAAGCGGAGGCACGGACGGCAAGGAAACAAAGTCTGCAACGTCCACAGCAGAAGGATTGGCAGAGAGTGAACGGTCGGAAACTGTGTTACCAAGCCGGGTCTATGAGGCAGCGTCAGAGAATGAAATTTCATGGACCAAATAACTTACATGACTGCGAAGTGTCCGGGTCTGAACTGTGTCATCGACAGGCTTATCCTGCTTGAATAGAGAAGCAGGCTGTTTACGATGCTGTTTGGCGAACGACGCCGATTGCAATTTCGTGCATTCAGCATCGTACTCGGCTAGAGAGAAGTTACAGGCCTTCGCAGCAGCTTCTGGCGAGAAATACACCCATCCCCCAGGGACAAAGGGTGCAAGAGGTGAGGTACTGTCATAACGACGACGGAAACCAGAGGCGGAAAAAAGGTCTGGATCAAAGTCGACGGAGCCTGGCGCACAGAAATCGTTGGGGTCCATTCCGGCCGGAGGGTTGAAGTCAGTGTTCGCCCTGAAGACCTTCAATTTGGTTTTCCAGATCGTGAAGGTGTTCCGAAGGGCGAAGGCTTCAAGGTTGAACGTTGAAACGTTGAAACGTTTCGGAAGGGCCTTCATCTGATCTTCCCACGCTGTCTGGCACCGATGTTCAACCGACATTCAACCCAATTTTGAGAGTTCAAATGGCTGAAGTCAAGCAGGAATATGTGAGTCATATTTTCCACCTGCCGCGAGATTACCCTTCATTCCATCTGCGAACATCTCCACCAATTCCAACCGCCATCATCCTCAGGCAGGCATGAGGCATTAATTCGGTGAAGATTTGAGTGTCAGTGGAGTCCAGGCTGGAAAAAGATTAGATCTATTTCATTCCCTCGTTGTTGGCTGCTCGTTGGTGCCGCCTTCTGGTTCAACGTTCAAATTATATAATAAATACACGTCATAATATTTGAAGGCCTTCTGAACGGTACGAAACTCAGCCAAAATCTGTGAAGGCCTTCATGAAGCCCTTCTGAAGGCATTCAGCGTTGAAGGCCTTCGCCCTTCGGGCGAAAACTTGAAGTAGATGAGTCGAGGGGCAGGAGAATGAACAGGAGCAGCGGGGACGCCATGGGTAACAGAGGAAGAGCCAGCTTCCACGGGCAATGAAGGAGAGCGGCCAGGCATTCACTAACTCAGCGAGCGCAGGAGTGAAGGAACTTAGGAAGTACCTTGCCTGTTGAAGCTAGCTCGGAGTTGGCCGGCGGTTGACAACGGACCGAATTTTTGGCCGGACCGGAAATTGATTGATCTGCGAATCTCCGGATCGATCGTGTTCAACCTCAGTAATCTGCTCTCCGAGACTTGTAGGACCTTTTTACTACGCCTATGGTCCGTGGAACTATTTAACTTTGATATTATTGATATCCATTCCGCAATCCGCGATTTTCAAATTTCAACCACTACTGTGCCGTAAGCCCTCCTTCGCTTGCCCAGAATCTGTATCTCCTGATTACACGGGAACTGAACATGTGAAGGAAAAACCCACTGGCAACGCTCGAGCAGTGCGTCGGAGGTCCGCAGGGGCTGCACGACGGGAACGCCGTCCTCTGTCTTGTTGAAAAGCATCTCGGTGTGCTCCAGATCCCACCTTTTCCACGGTGGCGTGATGGTCGTAGGGTCGACTTTCTTATTCGGGTCAAGCCACAGTGCAAACGAGGTGAATATCTGTGCGAATGCGTCGATGAAGACCGCGTTCTTGAAGGGGGGCGTCGTCGTGGACGGCCAGTAGTACGGGACGTCATCGGCATGCTCCCCGGGTGGGATGGCGAACTCGGCCTGGGAGAGAGTCAGTTATCAAATCGAGCCACGCACGATGTATGGAGAGGACGTGCCTTAAATGCACGGCCACCAAAAGCATGGAGCAGGAGGTAGGTCGGGCAGATAAAAATCGCTGCGAATATGCTCAGCTCAAGAACGCTGGGCTCGAGATGCCAACCCACATTCGCCCATCAAGGCGGTTTCTTGGAACAGCGATGTCCCCAAGCCGACGTAAAGAGCTCCAACCTGGTCGGCCTGTGTCGACCCGAAAGCGGGGAACAGCTCGAGCGCGTACTGCGTCGCGTTCGCTGTGTCGCCCGTACTCTGGTCGACGAACTTGGTCCCTTCAAACGTGTTCGTTACCGAGAGAAGTGCCCCCTGAGACCCGCTGGTGAGTCATTCACACGGCTGGGACGTTAAGAACACACCCCATTGACCTTGCCTTCCAGGAGGGACAGCGTCGGCCGCTGTGTAATAAACTCACCGTCCACGACCTTTAAAATTTAATCCTTGAGTATCATCCAGTTTTCCGCTTAAACTGGATGTTCACCGGGACTAGCGTGTACGTTCCGAAGAACGCGCCATTGTTGATTTGGATGTTGGCGGCCTGCAGCACGTCGGCGTCGGCAGCCCGCAGACACGCCATCATGTCGGCGGCAGAGGCGCAGCTTTTAAACATGTTGTTGAAACAATATAACGTTGATCAAAATCACCCACCCCGATTGCGCGACGACCTTGCTGAATGACAACTGCCAAGGGTTAAAAAGAACACCTTGAAGCGGAGGTATAGTATGTGCGCACCTCGGGGATACGATCGTTGTAGTGGTACTGTGCGGGCAGGAACGTCGAACTGGTCATCGCGGCTCTGAACAGCTGCGGCTCGGTCCGCCCGCCATTGGCCACGACATGTTGAAGCACGGATCCCGCGCCTGCATCCCAAATAAGTTGATTCATTCTCGGTCGAATAACCTCAGACGCACCGGCAGACTGGCCCCAAATGGTGACTCTCGATGGATCGCCGCCGAACTTGGCTATCTGAACCATATTTCAAGTCGGCGAGATTTCCGCTAGGTTTGTCTAAACGCACATGTGTATTCGTCCATCGTAAAGCGAAATCCTGGTCGACTGAAGGGCGGCGCCTCGTCAGTATAATTTCACCAATGAAATCGAACAACCGCACGCAATCCAGCATTCAACGCGCCATTTTTCTTCACTTCCTCGCCGGGAAGGAAACCTGACCCAATATTCGTCAAATACTTGTTTAGTTGTTCTGTAAGTACGAGGAATGCGTACCGAAGACACCTAGCCGGTACTGAATAATGACTACGACGAGCCCTCTGTTGCTTTGGTTGATAATGTCTTCGCCGTTGGATGCACTCGCCTGCCCTGCAAGGTATCTGTGCAACTGATTCAAATATTTACTTCAAGAAGGGAGACTCGACGCACCCGCCACCATGTATATAAACCAGAACCGGTAAGTTCTCAACGGGCGTGCCTGCGGCGTCGCTCGGGAAGTACACGCTACTCTATCCTCAGTCGGAGAAAAAAAAACATAGAAAGCATAAAAAGCGAACTTGAGGAACAGGCAGTCTTCGGTGGAGTTGATTCCCGGAGGCGCCTGGCGCGTTTCGAGCGGGTTGGTCGGCGAGAGCCCTTTCGACGTCTGGAAACACTCGTTGGGCTCGGTGGTCGCGTCTTGCACGCCGGGGACGGTGGCGGGAGGCTGAGGCGCGCGGAAGCGCAGGTCCCCTGCACCGAAATCCAACCAAGTAAGGTATTCGGAAAAATTAGGAATCAGAGACACGCACCGAGAGGGGCCGCGGCGTATCGGATCCCTAGAAAGTGTGTTACGTTGATTGCAGAAACCGTGCCCCGATACCGCGCATAGCCCAGGTCGACGATCGGGGCGGACTGTGCGTGGGCGGAGAGCGCTAGTGTAGCCGTTAGAAAAAATTTAGAGAGTCGGTGCGGGAGAAACATTTCTGAAGGAGCCGGGAGATTCGACATTGCGTGTGGGGAGTGGGGGCTTTATAGCCTGCGTGGATATTTTCTCAGTCTGTCATTCGGAGAGCTCGCTCCTCGTCCAGTCACGCGGGAAGTTGGGCGATAAGATGCGTGCATCTGCTTGAACATTGAAAATGTAGTGGGCGCGCTGCAGCTTGACCAATAATCCCTTTTATGCGGCAAGGAAGTCTCGGGAACCAGGCGTCTCTAGATGCGTCCGCCGGGCTAGATGGACCGTTTTTTAGCGATTATGGTACCCATCTCGAGTGGGAAGACGACTGAAGGACCGCGAGAAGAGGGGTGCTTCCGACCTTGTTCTGCCTGGTTGTCCCTTAAACTGGAGGAATATCCCGGTCGGTTCATACCACCAATACTAAGTGAGTCTAAGCCTTTTCTGAAGAATCCTATGGGTTACCAAGTCGTTTTTAACGATCGCACCCAGGCCGCCAAGATAAGACCCGAGGCAGTGGGTATGTAGTACGTCTCCGTGTCTTCCTTATGTTGTTGTAGTTCAGTTGGCCGGCATCCAATGGAAAGCGTTTCATTAATGCACGTATCACCAGTCGGTTTTCGAAGGAGGTTGGCCGAGTCATTTTGAAGAGACCTAGAACGCAGCAAATGCACGTTCAGTGCCACCGATGATCGCGAGAAGCGGCATATTTTGATGGCGAAATCGGTAACCAGGATTTGAGGCAAAGTCAACTGGGCAACTAAAATGGTTCAAAAGGTGAAAGTGAAATGTTTGGACGCGTCGACGAAATGACTGCTGCTCGAGCAGGACCTACGGTTGTGAGCGGAGATAGTGAACGAAAGTAGATGAAGTCTGCCAAAATTCACGTTTACTCTGGACGGAAAACTTCGAGAGTTGGGAAATCCCAACACTCAGATGTCATTCTCGGCCAACTGAAGTTAGTAGCAGCATTCGTTCTCGCATCACTTGAGCTCAAGAACCATTAATTCACAGGCTCAGACGGAAAAATCGTGATAATTCATTGCATTAAACCTTCTGCCCGGTCTCCGACTTCCACGTCGCGATTTCATCGCGAATCTTTTTGAGCATCTCGTCGATGGTCACAGTCTGGCCGAAAGCTTCGACAAATTGGCCCTTGGGGTCCATGAGGTAGACGAATATGGAGTGGTCGACGAGGTAGTCGTCCTCGGGCTTGGCGTTTGGCGGCGTCGAAAAGTACACGCGGTAGGCCTTGCACACGGCCTTGACCGCGTCGTAGGACCCGACGAGGCCTGTCAACGCGGGGTGGAAGTCCTTGAGGTAGACGGCGATGCGGGACGGCGAGTCGCGCGCAGGGTCGACGGAGACGAAGACGGGGTTGAATATCGCGCCGTGCTCTTTTTCTGGAGGAGCTCGCAGTGAGCAGCGGGATACGGAATAAGCTGACGACACGTACCGGCGGCGTCCAACGCCAGGCCCATTTTGTCAAGCTCCGCCGGGCAGATGTCCGGGCAGTTCGTGAAGCCAAAGTAGACGAACGACCACTTTCCGAGCAGGTCCTGCTCAGTGTACGTGCCGCCCAAATGCGTGGTGAGCGAGAAGGGGCCTCCGACGAGAGGCCGCCCGTACGCCTTACTCGCGCGCTTCTCTGGGTTTACGCGTCAAGAGTCGGACAGTGGGCGGAATTATGTGTGCGCACCCTGCTGCTCTATTACTTTGGCCTTTTCGTAGCGGAAATAGAACAACAGTCCGATGCCGGATACGATGAAGATGGCTGCAGATGCTGGGGTAAATGCGCTTTGAACTGGAGCCTTGTTTTCCGAGGTGGAATATGGTCTCCGGGGCTCAAGGTAGGAGAGACAGGATCGGCGGCATGCTTCCAGAGGACGCGGGCCTAAGGGTGCGCGGGGAAGGCGAAGGGCGCGTCGGGAGACGGCGGAAAACATGGAGGGGCTAGCCAAACAAGCACAACTCGGCGCGTCCTCTTGACTCTTTGGAAATTTCGCAGGTCGTTGGTAGCCCGGCTGCAGGTTCACCGAGCATGAAGGAGCCCGTCTCTCACCAGGCCCCCAAAGTCATGTACTCCTTCAAGCATCCTTTGTTCCACCACTTTCTCACAAAAAAATATCTAGCAAGCAGCTGCAGTTCAGCTTGCTCAATGCCCAGGACACGGTCAAGATATCCGAGTTCGAGGTCACTCATAGGGAGCTCTACACCGCGACCGACCGTCTGCCCGTCAAGGATGGGGTGCTGGATCGACGTTTGGTGCGTCGTCCAGCCGCTACCTCTGTTCAAATCAATCAACATCCTCCCAGGGAACCTCGGACAAGAACGCGTACTGCGAAACCTGCGGCCAGTCTTCAGTCAACTGCGTCGGCCACTATGCGTACATCAAACTGAGCATGCCCGTTTTCCACATTGGTTATTTCAAGCACACAATCGCGATACTTCAGTGCATCTGCAAGGTGCCGTGTTAATCCGGCGTCTCATATTGTCTGCTTATGTCTTTTTTGTAGACCTGTGCGCGCGTGCTATTGGAGGAGCCCGACCGACGCATTTTCATCAAGCGCTTTCGACGCCCGAATCTCGAGAACATGCAGCGCCAGATCGTGACGAAGCAAGTAAACACCATGGCCCGCAAGGTCGTGCACTGCCCATACTGCTCCGCCACCAACGGCGCTGTCAAGAAGGCCGGCCCGCTCAAAATCATTCACGACAAATTCCGCGCCAAAAAGACCGCACCGGAACTGGAGGCGTTCAGGAAGACTTTCGAGTCCGCCATCGAGTTCCAGAAAGAGTTGGCGATGTACGTCAACAAACCCGTGTACGAGGACTTGCATCCACTCAAGGTCCTCGATTTGTTCCGCCGGATTTCGAATGAGGTATGTCCCTGTCGGAGTTCTCACATCTTGCCGCTAATTTACCTCTTCAGGACTGCGAACTCCTTGGTCTGAATCCCAAGTACGGACGTCCGGAAGAGTTTATATGGCAATACATATCTGTGCCTCCAGTTTGTATTCGTCCCTCCGTCGCACAAGATGGAGCGTCCACGGAAGATGACCTGACCGTCAAACTGACCGAAATCGTCTTTACAAACGCGATCATCAAGCAGGGAATCGCAAAGGGCTCCCCGACACCTCAGTTTATGGTATTCAATGCATCTTTCCGCATAGCTCCCAACTCATTCTGTGTACAGGAACAATGGGAGTTTCTCCAGCTCTGCGTCGCGGTGTACATCAACTCGGAAGTTCCGGGCGTGCAGACCCAGCCGGGCCAAAAGCCCATCCGCGGCTTCGTCCAACGGCTCAAGGGAAAGCAAGGCCGTTTCCGCGGAAACCTGTCCGGAAAACGTGTCGATTTTTCGGGGCGTACCGTCATCTCGCCCGACCCCAACCTCCGCATCGACGAAGTCGCAGTGCCCGAGCGCGTCGCGAAGGTGCTAACGTACCCCGAGCGCGTCACGTCGCACAACATCGAGGGCCTGCGGCGGGCGGTCCGGAACGGCACAGAGGTGCACCCGGGCGCCAACTTCGTCGCGCGGGGCGAGAACAAGAAGTTCCTCAAGTTCGGGAACAGAGCTGTTATTGCCGACGGCCTGGCGATAGGCGATGTGGTAGAGCGCCACATTATCGACGGGGACATCGTCCTCTTCAATCGACAGCCCAGTTTGCACAAGGTTCGGCGTGTTCCATCTTCGTTCGACTGGTGTTCCAGCCTGACAATTAATCGTATAGCTCTCCATCATGTGTCATCGCGCCAAAGTCCGGCCATGGCGGTCGTTCAGGCTGAACGAGTGCGTGTGTGGCCCGTACAACGCTGATTTCGACGGCGACGAGATGAATCTGCGTGCGTCTTCCCCAATTCCTTCTACTTTCCTATTGACCCCCGCGACCAGACGTCCCCCAGACCGAAGAAGCCCGGACCGAGGCGCTCGAGCTGATGAGCGTAAAGCACAACCTCGTCACCCCGCGCAACGGTGAGCCCGTCATCGCCGCCATCCAGGACTTCATCACGGCGTCTTTCCTCCTCTCGCGGAAAGATCTCTTCCTCGACCGGCGCCAGTTCACGCAGATCTGCTGCTACTTCGCCGACGCCAATCTCCAAATCGACATCCCCCCGCCGACGATCTGGAAACCCGTGCGCCTCTGGACGGGCAAACAGGTCTTCAACGTCCTCATGCGGCCCAACAGGCACTCGAACATCAAGGTGAACGTCGAGTCGAAGTGCCATAAGTGGGAAGAGGCGAAGGCGGCGAATTATCCGGCGATTGCGAGCCCGGCAAACGATCTGTCGCCGAATGATGGGTGGCTGGTTATTGTAAATAGCGAGATTATGTGCGGGGTGATGGACAAGGCGACGGTGGGGAGCGGGAAGAAGAAGTCGATATTTGGGGTTATCATGCGGGATTATGGGCCGCATGAGGCGGCGGCGGCGATGAACCGGCTCGCGAAGTTGTGTGCGCGGTGGCTCGGTACGTCATCTCTTTGTTTTTTCTTCTTTAAAAAAGGGCTGACGAGGTATCAGCAAACTACGGGTTTTCGCTGGGGATCAACGACGTTATCCCTGGGCCGGAGCTATCGCAGAAGAAGGACACGCTCGTCGAGAAGGCGTACGCGGACTGTTTGGACGCGATTGCGTTGGCGAAGAAGGGCAAGCTGGAGAACAAGCCCGGGTGTGACCAGGAGCAGACGCTCGAGGCGCACATTTCGCGGCTTCTGTCTGACGTGCGAGAGAAGGTCGGGCAGATCTGCATGAAGGAGCTCAGTCGGCAGAACGCCCCACTTATCATGGCGACGTGCGGGTCGAAAGGTGCGTTGCGACTCGTTTCCCGGATGCGTGTCGTTGACGTACCCTTCTTTGTCCAGGCTCCGTCATCAACGTGTCGCAGATGGTGGCTTGTGTCGGGCAGCAAATTATCGCGGGGCATCGTGTCCCGGATGGGTTCCAAGACCGCTCCCTCCCGCACTTCCCCAAAAAGTCAAAAGAGCCGCCGTCCAAGGGCTTCGTCCGGAACAGTTTCTTCTCCGGGCTGCGCGCGACCGAGTTCCTCTTCCACGCCATCTCGGGACGCGAGGGGCTCGTCGACACGGCGGTCAAGACGGCCGAGACGGGGTACATGCAGCGCCGGCTCATGAAGGCGCTCGAGGATCTGACGACGCAGTATGATTTGTCGGTAAGGAACTCGACGGGAGGCGTCGTGCAGTTCCGGTATGGAGACGATGGGCTCGATCCCGCGTGCCTTGAGGGAGACCCGCACCCGATTGACTTTGATCGTGCTTGGAGCCATGCTTCTGTCAGTCGTTGTTTTTCAAAGAAAAATCCCTGACGTGATGCTGACGGGGACGGACTAGGCAATGGCGTCGCGCGCAGGTAGGGGGCTACTCCCGTACGAGGTTTTGGACATCGTCGACCGCGAGCTGTCGACAAATAAGTTCACGAGCGAGTGTACTGCAGCGTACATCGCGACCATCCGCGGCTACACGACCGACCGGATTGCGCACCGCCAGGCGGAAATCCGGAGCAGTTGGGGGATGTACGAGGCGCTGGAGAAGGAGGACACCTGGGACGAGCACACGGACTTGACGCTCGGGGCTTCTGGTCAGTTCTCCGTTTTCAGTCAGCCGTGAATTTTCTTATAGGATTTCATTTCAGCGGCGGATAAGGCGATCGTGGATAATAAGAGCAAGGTCACCGAGGCGCAGCTTAAGAGTTTCCTTGAGCTCTGCTGGACGAAGTATGTTAAAGCACGGATTGAGCCAGGTGGGACTTGCGCTCTTCTTTTTTGGTTTGCAACTCACCGGGTTTTGCTAGGCTCCACCGTCGGTGCCGTCGGGGCACAATCTATTGGAGAGCCCGGAACGCAAATGACGCTGAAGACGTTCCATTTCGCCGGTGTCGCTTCTATGAACGTCACCCTCGGTGTCCCGCGTATCAAAGAGATTATCAACGCGTCCAAGACTATCAGCACGCCGATTATCAGCTGCAAACTGGTCACCAGCGACAGCGAGGCGTCTGCGCGGATTGTTAAAGCGCGGCTGGAGAAGACGATGCTGGGTGATGTACATGCGCTCTTGTGGTGCTCGAGGAAGTCGTGTCTTATTTCTGGATCCAGGTTGCGAGCGTCCTGGAGGAGGCGTGGGCGCCCGAGTATACGTATATTGGGATTATCATCGATACCGATGCGATTCAGAAGCTGCAGGTGGGCTTCCGTTATCCTTCCCTTGGGATACAATAGCTGACTTGGAGCGCAGCTTGAACTGACATTGGACGACATCAAGTGGGCGATTGTTGCGGCCAAGAAGCTCAAGATCAAGCAGGAGGTAGGAAAAGAAAACTATCAATTATCAGAGGTGTAGAGACTAAGGTTTTCGCAGGCCATTACCGTCATTCCGCGGAGGAATCGTCTGCGGATCTATGTCGATACGCAAGACAAGTATTACAGGTTGCGGGAGCTGAAGCGCGGGTTGCCGGATGTTGTGGTCAAGGGTGTTGGGAGCATCCAGCGGGCGGTCATCAATATCAAGGACAAGGACGACTCCAAGGGCAAGAAGGGCGACAAGGAGCTACTTGTCGAGGGGTATGGGTTGCAGCAGTGCATGGTGACTGAAGGTGCGGCAATCCTTCCGCGTCGCCTTGAGATGCTCATTCCGGTCCAGGTGTTATCGGAGAGCATACGACGTCGAACCATGTTATTGAGGTGGCGAAGGTGCTTGGGATCGAGGCTGCGCGGCGGACGATCATCAACGAGATTCAGTACACCATGAAATCGCACGACATGATCATCGATCCGCGGCATGTCATGTTGCTGGGAGATGTCATGAGCTACAAGGTCGGACCTCTCCACCGACTAAGCCATACGATTTGCTGACGGTATTGCAGGGCGAGGTCCTGGGAATTACCCGGTTCGGTGTGGCGAAAATGAAGGACAGCGTAATGATGCTTGCGTCGTTCGAGAAGACCACCGACCATTTGTTCGATGCCGCCGCGTACGGCAAGAACGACAGCATTGCGGGCGTGTCGGAGAGCATCATTATGGGAAACCCGGCCGCTGGCTGCGGGACGTCGATGTCAGTGCCCTCCTTCTTTCCTTATCTCGTCTTTCTTGATCTCATGAGCTACTACAGGCCCGCCTTGTATTCCGTCCCGCCATACATCAGCAAACCACGCAAGTTGCTGTTCGAGAGCGCATTCTAGGGTCGATCTAGCTTTGTTTCTTGCATTACTCTGTATCGTAGACATCCAACACAACCTGTATTACAGCCAGAATTGAATTCGGTAATTGCTGATGAAGGATCTCCATGCGCAGACCTGGATATTAGCAGTTTGCATCCGATGTGTACGTGGGCTTGAATTTGTCGCCCGTGCGTGTCTTACATGTTACGCTCAAATGTAATATCGTTACTGAGGCTACTGAGGCGACTACTCTAGATCTATTTGTGAATTTTCAAACCGCGGTTGATCATTGCTCAACGATAGATACACGTCGAGACAGATCATGGGTTAGATGGCGATATTGGACGGCTCGCACGAGAAAAATAAGCCCCCACCACAACACTAGTACGAGGGCTCATCCGAAAGTTCACCATCCAGCCGATCCCTCAGCCTGGTCAACTCTAGACATTTGAGCCCAGGACATCGGTGATCCAGGCTGGCGGCCCCGAAATCGACAACACAGATGGTTCCCTCCGCCCTCCTAACTATGTTTCGTGCCGCCACGTCGCGGTGCGCGATGCCCTCCTTATGGATAGCACGAAAAGTTTTGTACACTTCAACTCTGGATAACAGCCACGTCAGTCGAGTGTTAGCTATCGACAGGCTACGCTCACCGTTCATGCCCGGTCAGTTCGGTCCAACCCCCAGACGCTTCGACAGTCGGCCCTGCGTCGTCCATGACCATCGCCATCCATTCTAAATTGGGGGAGGCAACGACGGCTCGGCAGGGTGCAACCATGTGGCCTAATTTCTCCAAACGCATGTGTGCTGCTAGCTCTGTCGCGAGCTCGTCGAACCGGGTAGCTTGGAAGCGTTTGATGACTATCTGGGCGCCGGCTGCCGCTCGGACGATACCTCGCCAAACCGCACCGGTGTTCTGGCTAGTGAGGTTCTGCACCAGTTCCATGGTGAACGTTGAGCGGTTCGCCGGGGGCCGCCTGTCGACCAACATTGTATCGGGGGACTGCAGCTTGGATGCAAGAGCCCACGCATGGTCGACAGCGAGCAAAGAACAGTGACTTTCGTCAGCGAGACCAGGGTACTTGAGTGTCTAGCCGCAGGTTTAGTTGGGCCGCACACCAAAGAACATGAGCACGTACGACAAAGGAATCAGCTTTCACCGCGTCTCCCAGAGCTTCTACTATCCCCGACAAAACACCCCTTGCGCTGGAACCCGCCCCTCCTTCACCCTCCTCCTCCCGCTTCCGCTTCGTTCCACCTATCCTTCGTCCCGCTCCTTCGTTTCCGGCCCCATCGCCTTCATTTCCTCCCCCTCTCTCGCCGCTCCGCCCTCCTACCGTGGCTGGGACCGCCGTGCTAATTTCCTTGCGCAAATCACGCCAGTGCTGCGTGTTTTCGTTGCGAATTGGGTATGGGATGGTATCGGGTGGGACGAGCATGCCGATGAGTAGCGCGATATAGGAGACGGAGGCTTGACCGCCTGCACAACGCAAGACATCGGTGGTTCGCAAGGCCCTGACGCCGTCGACGAGGACTACGGCGGTTTGTATAAGCTACCGAGATCCATCCACCACTGCAATCACTCACCAGACTCTACCAACACAACGTTCCGCCCACTAAACACCGCTCCGTATCGACAAGACACCCCCTTACTATCTTCATCTTTTACGAATGACTCCCTGTGAAGGTCCAGCTGAACCATTGTTATAAACCTGGTCGAGTAAGTGTTATATGGACGCACCTCAGAGAAAATAGCAGAACCCCCTGTAATGTTGTCAAGCGGAATTCGATTGGCATTGAGCACGAAGGACGAGAGCGAGCATATCAGAGCCTTATCCTGTTTGAATTCTTGGACGGCCCCCGACTTGCGTTCCATCAAGCCGTCCACCATGCGTGCTATATGGGGTGTCCGGGCTCCCTGGACATCATCATTTAATGCTGGGGCGGCTGACGCAACGAAGCAGCCCGTCTCTTGCGGCTTTAATTCTGGCTTCATCAAGATGGCGACCAACACGTAGAGTTGAATAGAGAGGTCAACCACTCAGGTCTCGTCCATGTACGGGACGCCCTGGATGTGCCGCATTATCAAGTCCCACAGTTCGACAGCGAGGGCGGGGCATGCCGTCGAGGGGTCGATCAGAACGACCCACTGATCGAAACGGCTAAGAATCTCCTCAAGAAGGGCGGGGTCGAAGAAGGACCAGTGAATAGGATCTTCACAGTAGTTAACAGCTACTGGGTAGGTGCCGGTGCTCGTGGCCCTGCAGTAAATCTCCGGAAAGAAGAAATCTTTCAGTTTGCCGTAGGTAGTTGGGAAGGAGGCGTAGGGGATTGTGGCCTTCAGCGGGGAGAGCCGCTCTTCTCTCATAGCGAAGTGGTCCCCAACCCGAGAGGGACCGTTTGAAAAAAAAAATGAAAAAAATACACAGTTCTTGGTTCCGGGCCGGCCGTTGTGTGGTGGCTTTACGCTCCTCTAGCTCTTCGAGAAGAAGGCGTTGTCGGGGTGGAATTCTCGAGATCGGCGAGCTCGTTCCTCAGACGGTCGAGGTAGTGCATTAAAGAGAAAGGGGCCGAGGACTTGGAAGTTTGTCGTTGTGATTCCGGCGAATCGATCTCCTCCAAGAGCTCCTTCAAGCCTCCCACCTTGACCTCATTCAAGATGAACGATATTTCGCTTCCCTATGACTCTCCTCTCCGGCCCTCAATCATAACTCGGGCGGAAAGTTCCTCACTCCAAGCAGCCGCAACCCGTCTTGACGCTCTCCATCGAGCTGTATCTTGACAAGAATTTCCCCGAGTCCTCCAGCTCCTGAGATTCCCTTTCGGCTGCGAGCTTCAAGCTTCAAGACGCAAGTCAGTAGATAGAATGTTTGCGCAAATATCTGAACCTACTCAAATTTTGTGCAAGTTGCAAGGTTTAGCCAATGAAACCATGCGCGCCGGCCGCGCCATTGAATTTTCGTTCAAACTATGTACCTCAACACTACGGAGTGTTTCCGGCTCTCAATATAATGAATGCCCCAATTTATACATGCCCTTCCGTGCCCAAGCGCTGGTTTTTGTGCCCCGTTTTGCACGGAACATGCGGCTGACCGACGCTCAGAGTTTTGCGCTCCATTCAATGGACTCGAAGCGGCTGACGGTTAGGCCAAACTCTCGACCCAACATATGGACAAACTCTATCTTTCTTGTCTTCTCCCACCACACTCGCTTTCATGCACACTCGTTCTCGTCGCCCTTGGGCGTCCACTCCTCCTCGCCCGCGGGCATTCACTCCTTCCTCGAGCCTTCATGCGTCCTGTCCTTCCTCGAGCCCTCGGGCGATCGCTCTTTTCCGCCCCCTGCGCCCCCAGGCATATGGATAATACACCCCCTCGCCCAGTGAGTATTGTTCCCTACATCGTCCCCAGCGATACGAATCCTTACTCAACTCGCGTTGCCAGCCGCTGCCTACTTCCTTCCTCGAGACCTCACGCATTCATCCCTTCACGTCGCCCTCGTGTGTCTGGATAATGATTGCTCTCGAGTGAGTACTGTTCCCTCGTACCCAGCAACCCAAATCCTTATTCAACTCGCAGGCTTGTTGTTAGCGCTGCGCCCAATTCGCCTTCGTCAGCCGCACCCGACTTGGATTGTCAGCCGCCTGCGCTTATGTTGTGGCAGCCACTCGTCAAGCTCCTGCGCATATCCGCCCACCCCACCCTTCTTCTCGACGCCGACCCTCGTCGAGACTGCGAGGCTTATCCGCCTCGCCCATTCGCTCGATCCTCGACCTCGTCCGCCTCGCCTTCGCGTCCTCCGCCCCGCCTACCCCAACTCCCTCGCGACGTCGTCCCCCGTCGAGATTGCGACACCCACTCGCGCGCACGCTGACTCGCCTTGCGCACGCGTTCTCCATTCCGTCTACACCATCTTTCCTCTCGACGCCGTCCCCCGTTGAAATTGCGACACCGCCAGTCGACCGCAACTCGCCGGACTCCAGCCGCAGCAAATCGTGTCACGTCCCGAGATGGATAGACGGGATCCGCGGGACCAGGACGTACCAGTCTCCCTCCCGCCTGATACCCTGTCGCCCCCGCATCTCGAGGCCGCCCCCCGTTCTCGCCGCCGCCCCCCGCCGAGTCGCAGTCGGGAGGATTGCATGGGTACTCGCTGCGTGCGGAAGGATGCGTCGCGTGTAAGGATGGATAGACGCGGGTCCGCGGGACCAGGACGCACCAGTCTCCCTCCCGCCGATTCCTCGTCGCCCCGCTATCTCTAAGCCGACCGTCTTTCCCGCCGCCGCCCCCCGTGCACTACTCAGCCGAGGATCCCACCCGAAGACATAGAGATAGGCACCCAGCGGCGTGTAGGATGGATGTGCCGTGAAGAGGGATGGATAGACGTGGGTCCGGTTCTCCCGATGCCTCGTCGCCCCGGCATCCCTCGACCGGTACTTGCCCTGCCCGCTGGAGACGACGACGACGACGAGCACCATACATCACCCCACCACCGCCACCACCACCGACTCCGCTTCCGAGGGAACCACGACGCGAAGACCAAGATGTGCGGCCGACGGGACGCTTGGCCGTCGCGCGCCGCGGTACGTGGTCGATCCGACTCAACTCGACGCTGGCCTGCGGGCGGACGCGCTTCAACGCGGGAAGCGTTGGCTGAGCAGCTTTCGGATTGGAGTTGGTTTTTGGTGCGCAGGGTGGTATCGTGGTTAGTCTTTTTCTTCCGTTGTCGTTGGCGCATGCTTATTCGCCTTATTCAGGTCGTTCTTCGTCGTCGTCCGCCTGTCTCGCTGTCTTTTCCTCGGCGCTGACCGCGTCGCACCACGCCGACAAGGCACCCGACGCCCACCGGCACCCCCCGTTTTTGTTTCGTTCTGCGTTCTCGACAACCCCACGCCGGCAAAGCACCACACTCCTTTCCCCATGCGCTCGTTTCCAGACCTTCCTTTTCCACACGCTCCGCGCACACACCGACCAGCCCCATCCCCGCCCCGAGCACCACAACCACTCACCTCGCCCACTAACGGTCGCTGCGTTTTACTCACCCAATAGTACTGACGGATGGGTGCTTAGATTCGGACGCGCTTGGATTAAGTCCGATTGTGTGTGTTGGGATTGAATTTATCCATGGACCCAGCTGGCTGGATTTTCTTCTGGTACGACTTGTGTGAATTCGCGCGAACTGATAACTTTGCTCGAAATCATTTTTTTACTTCCCTTTTCTTATCGGCCCTGACTCGTCTTTGGATTCGTCTGGTATTGACTAAAGGCCTTCTAAGTTCTGGAGGTGAATATCGACGGCGGCCGCCCGCGGTCCGCTAACGTCCGGTGTTATCGTTCTTGCTTCGGCTAACCTCCACGTCCAAAAAGCGAGAATAAATCTCTGGGCCTTTGTGGATGGTCGGTTCCATGGCGTTTCGCCAGAACTATTTCCCAAGGTCGATGAGCAACTCTCTGTCGGTGGTTTTTTGGATGGTGTGCGGGGAACCGGGGATAGGGGCTGCATGATGTCACGGTACCCAGCCATCGATCGTGACATCCGAATTCTCCCTTGCCTCTTTCTTCCACCATGGGCGTCCTCGACATCGTACCCGTATGCCGTCCATAATTTCCGGTGTTGCCTGCTCAGTGCATCTCCCAGGCTGGCGTGCTCACTGGCGACAATGTTCGCAAACTGTTCGATTACGCGAAGGAGCACCAAGTACGCCCTGCATTTCCCCGTTTTCGTGCCGTGCTGACCTCCGACGCCTAGTTCGCGATTCCTGTAAGTCCCATGTCCCTTGTGGCTGTCATGTGCTGGATCGCGTGCCGATTGCGTTTTAGGCCATCGTACGTTCATTCGCGAGATTTATTCAAAGTCAATTATTGACGTGGCGTTGCTAGAATGTAACCTCCTCTTCTACGGCCAACGCCGTCCTTGAGGCTGCACGGTAGTTGCATCAATTACTTTCACTCGTGCGAGGCGCTGACGCGTTTTAGGGACATCAAGTCCCCCATCATCATCCAAGTCTCGCAAGGAGGCGCCGCATACTTCGCTGGCAAGGGTCTTGCGAACGACAAGCAGCAGGCATCGATTGCGGGCGCTGTCGCCGCAGCCCACCATGTCCGCACGGTCGCTCAAGCTTACGGCGTGTGGGTGGTAGCCATCCTAAACTCCGGATTGCGCTCACGTCGCTATCTTCCGCTTTCAGCCCGGTCATCCTACACAGCGATCACTGTGCCCACAAGCTCCTCCCGTGGTTTGATGGGATGCTCGAGGCCGACGAGGCGTACTTCAAAGAACACCAGGAGGCGCTCTTCTCCTCGCACATGCTCGATCTTTCCGAGGAGCCCAAAGACGAGAACATTGCGACGTGCGTCAAGTACTTCAAACGCATGACCGCCATCGGGCTGTGGCTCGAGATGGAGATTGGCATCACCGGTGGGGAGGAGGATGGTGTTGACAACACGGGCGTCGACAACGCGAGCCTGTACACGCAGCCCGAAGACATTTTCGATGTCTACGATGCGCTGAGCAAGGTCGGACCGAACTTTAGCATCGCGGCGGCGTTTGGGAATGTGCACGGTGTCTACAAGCCCGGCAACGTCAAGCTGCAGCCCGATTTGCTGGGCAAGCATCAGGTGTTCGCCAGCGGCAAGCTCAATGGAAAGATCGAGAAACCGCTGTGAGTCGGGAAGCCGTCCTGTACGAATGCAGGAATATTAATTGATTACGTAGGTATCTCGTCTTCCACGGTGGATCCGGTTCGACGAAGGAGGAGATCAAGACCGCCGTTGGACACGGTGTGGTCAAGATGAACGTCGACACCGACACGCAGTTTGCGTACCTCGCTGGCATCCGGGTATACACCGTCTCACGCATTCTCACGCGGGGCCCTGACTTTTCTTAGGACTTTGTGACCAACAAGAAGGACTACCTTCACACCCAGGTCGGGAACCCTGAAGGGGCGGACAAGCCGAACAAGAAGGTTGGTCTTTACTGTGGGTAGCTAGCGGACCTCGCGCTGACTGGGTTTGCAGTACTACGACCCGCGTGTATGGGTGCGCGAAGGCGAGAAGACGCTCTCTACTCGCGTCAAGGAGGCGTGCACGGATCTTGGCAACGTTGGTATGTCGCTGTTCCCTGTATACTGTGAATGGATTCCGCTAATCACTGGGACGATAGGACGTTTGTAGTAGTTTTTTGAAGGAAGGAAACAGAAATCTTGTACACAGTAGAATATGATTTTGTTGCTTTGTCAGCTGCGGCACTCGGGTCTTGCCGAGTCAACTGGACCTTGTAGACCTCTCTCTACTTCCCTTCATGGCCCCGGACTTAGACCTGTACAACCTCGAATTCCTGTCCCTTGTCGCAAAAATCATCCAGGAGATTGACAATCACACCGGCCTGAATGACAAGACCCTCGCCGAATTCGTGATATCTCTCCATGACCAGTCCAACAAAAGCCTCCCCGCCTTCAAGGCCAAGCTAAAGGAGGTCGGCGCAGACTTCCCGGACTCGTTCGTCGAGAATGTCGACCGCCTCATCCTCAGCATGCACCCCAAGCACAAGAAAAAGCACGCACCGAAGAACGGCAAGGCCAAGGACGGCGCCGCCGCGGACGGCGTGCTGACGGAGGAGGAGAAGAAGAAGCGTCTGCTGCCCGGCCTTGCGCTCAAGGACCGCGAGCCCGTGGCGCTACCGGACGACGTCTTCCTCGAGGAGCTCGGCGATCTTGTCGCGGGGAAACGGCGGCCGGTGGAGGGGGACGACCGCGAGCGCAAGCGGCAGCGGAGGGGACGCTCTCCCTCGCCGAAACGGCGGAGTCCGAGCCCGCCGCGCCGCGGGTACGGGCGGGACCAGGGCCGGAATGGCGGGCGACCGATGATAGACGACAAGCCGGTGCTGTTCAAGATTTACAACGGGAAGGTGACGGGGATGAAGGACTTTGGGGCGTTCGTGACGCTTGAGGGCGTCTCGGGCAGGGCTGAAGGTGCGTCTCTACAAGTGACCTTATAGACGCGCATACTAACTCGACGCAGGGATGGTCCATATATCGAATATCCAGTCGGGACGTGTAAACTCTGCATCAGACCTGCTCAGCCGGGGCCAGGCCGTAAAGGTCAAGGTCATGAGCGTGGCAGGGAGCAGGATTGGGCTCTCCATGAAAGACGTCGACCAGGCCTCGGGGCGCGATCTCACGCCGCATCTGCGCATCCAGTCCGAGGCAGAGATGCAGGAGGATCGCAACCGCGCCTCGTCCTTCGCGACCTCGGGCGCGAACGCCGTCCCGCTGCGCTCATCCGACAACGACGCGCCGGTGCGCTCCATGAAGCGGCTAACGTCCCCGGAGCGGTGGGAGATCAAGCAGCTCATCTCATCTGGCGCGCTGGACGCCTCGGAGTATCCCGAGCTCGACGAGGACTTCAACAACCCGATGGCGCACGCGGAGGTCGAGGAGGAGCTCGACGTCGAGGTGCGCGAGGACGAGCCGCCGTTCCTCGCGGGGCAGACGAAGCGCACGCTCGATCTCAGCCCGGTGAAGATCGTCAAGGCGCCGGACGGGTCGCTGAATCGTGCTGCGCTTGGAGGCGCGTCCCTCGCGCGCGAGCGGCGGGAGCTGCGGCAGCACGAGGCCAACGAGGAGGCAGACTCGCAGGCGCGCGACTTTACGCAGCCGTGGCTCGACCCCATGTCGACCGAGGCGGACAAGATGTTCGCGCAGGACTTAAGGGGCAATCTCAAGGGGCAAAAGGCAGGCGAGGTGCCCAAGTGGAAGGAGTCGACGTTCAACAAGTCTACAGCGTTTGGAGAGATCACCACGCTGAGCATCCAGGACCAGCGCAAGAATCTGCCGATTTACAAGCTGCGGGACCCATTGCTCAAAGCTATCGGAGAGGTATTTTTTTCCCCTCGCGCTTTCGTATCCCCCGAAGCTTACATTGATTGCAGCATCAAGTACTCATTGTCATCGGCGACACCGGGTCGGGGAAAACCACGCAGATGGTGCAGTACCTTGCCGAGGCTGGGTATGCCGACCGTGGACGAATAGGCTGCACCCAACCGCGTCGTGTCGCTGCGATGTCCGTGGCGAAGCGCGTTTCCGAAGAAGTCGGGTGCCGCTTGGGCCAGGAGGTCGGATACACGATTCGTTTCGAGGACTGCACAAGTCCAGAGACGCGAATCAAGTACATGACGGACGGTATGCTGCAGCGAGAGTGTTTGATCGACCCGCTGTGCAGCTCCTACTCTGTCATTATGCTAGATGAAGCGCATGAACGGACAATCGCAACCGATGTCTTGTTCGGTCTTTTGAAGAGTACGTCGACTGGCACGCTAAACTGAACAGTAATGTTGACCCTCTTACAGAAACCGTCAAGCGACGTCCTGACCTCAAGCTTATTGTAACATCAGCGACCCTCGATGCCGAAAAGTTCTCGAAATACTTCTTCGGGTGCCCCATCTTCACGATCCCCGGACGAACATATCCCGTAGAGGTCCTTTACACCAAGGACCCCGAGTCGGACTACCTCGATGCATCCCTCATTACCGTTATGCAAATCCACCTCTCCGAGCCTCCCGGCGACATCCTCCTTTTCCTCACTGGACAGGAAGAGATCGACACCGCCTGCGAGATCCTCTTCGAGCGCATGAAGGCTCTCGGACCTAAAGTCCCCGAGCTGATCATCCTCCCTATCTACTCCGCGCTCCCCTCCGAGGTACAGTCGCGGGTGTTCGAGCCCACACCCCCCGGCGCGCGCAAAGTCGTCATCGCGACGAATGTCGCTGAGACGAGTCTGACCATCGCGGGCATCTACTACGTTATCGACCCGGGCTTCGTCAAGCAGAGCGCGTACGACCCGCGTCTGGCGATGGACTCGCTCGTCGTCATGCCTATTTCGCAGGCGCAGGCGCGGCAGCGCGCTGGGCGTGCGGGGCGCACGGGGCCCGGCAAGTGCTACCGCCTGTATACGGAGGCCGCGTTCCGGAACGAGATGCTGCCGAACTCCATTCCGGAAATTCAACGGACGAATCTCTCGTCGACGATTCTGCAGCTCAAGGCGATGGGCATCAACGACCTGCTCAGCTTCGACTTTATGGACCCGCCGCCGGCACAGACCATGTTGACTGCACTTGAGTCGCTGTACGCGCTGTCGGCGCTCGACGACGAGGGGCTGCTGACGCGCCTGGGGCGCAAGATGGCGGACTTCCCGATGGACCCGTCGCAGGCGAAGATGTTGATCGCGTCCGTCGACCTCGGGTGCTCGGAGGAGATCCTGTCCATCGTCGCGATGCTGTCAGTGCAGACCGTGTTTTACCGGCCGAAAGAGAAACAGGGGCAGGCAGACTCGAAGAAGGCCAAGTTCCACCAGCCGGAGGGCGACCACCTGACGCTGCTGACGGTGTACAACGGCTGGAAGGGGGCCAACTTTTCTAATCCGTGGTGCTACGAGAACTTTATTCAGGCGCGGAGCATGCGGCGGGCGCAGGATGTGAGGAAGCAGCTCCTTGGTATCATGGACCGGTATGTAATGGTCTACCCCACCTCTTGCGTGTTTTGCTGAACACCATTCTAGGTACAAGCACGAGATTCTGTCGGCAGGGCGCGACTACAATATTGTGCGCAAGGCGATCTGCTCCGGGTTCTTCCGCAACGCCGCGAAGAAGGATCCGCAGGAGGGATACAAGACGCTCGTCGAGGGCACGCCGGTGTACATCCACCCGTCCTCGGCGCTCTTCAACCGCAACCCCGAGTGGGTCGTGTACCACGAGCTCGTGCTGACGACGCGCGAGTACTGCCATAACGTCACCGCGGTGGAGCCCAAGTGGCTCGTGGAGGTCGCACCGCAGTTCTTCAAGGTCGCCGACGCGAACAAGATCAGCAAGCGCAAGCGGCAGGAGAAGATCGAGCCGCTGTTCAACAAGTACGAGAAGCCGGACGAGTGGCGGCTGTCCAAGGCGAAGAGCAGCGCGCGCTCGGTAAGCATTGATTCTCCCGCTTTTCGCTGTGTGCTGACTTCAGATTTTACAGAGTCAAACATTTGGCTGAGCGTAATGGAGCGTGTATTGTCTGTACTGGGAAATGTATACATGTGTTAAATGAAATCATTCACAGGAAGACTTGGCGCGACGCCCTCGAACAACTTTGATGTTGCGGCCCCAGGGTGTGGGTGTCTGAAAATTAGTTCCTCACCCTCCCCATACAAAATGTTGTTGCAGCCCAAGGGTGTGGGTGTCTGAAAACTGCTTGCCACGAACGACAACGTGGCAGGGGCGCCAGGAAATACTCCGATAATGTGACTGGAGCAGTGCCAAGGTGGGCCATGCGTGTATGTAACAGTCAGAAAGGCGAGTCTGATTTGTTTGCCACTTAATACATCGCTTCAAAGGGCACACACGTACGTGGTACAGGCGTGCAAGAAGATCAGGATGCAGGAAAGCAAGTCGTCAGCTATCCATGGCAAGGAACACACCAGATCGGATGCCTTACGAATCGAAGAGATAGGATAGCCCAAGCGGAAGGCTGCGTGCTCATTTTCCTACCGGGACGGCTGCCTTGAGCGTTGGCCAAACTCCGTCCGCCTTGACAGTGGCCCATCATGAATGTCGGCGAAGACCAGTCGGGATAGGAGACAATAGCATCGGCCATCCGAGGTCCGACCTACACATGCCTCCACGAGGTTCTGAAACCTTCTGCGCCACGTTGGGACTGTTGCAATCCCGTGTACCCGCCTTCCTCGTCCCATTTTCAGGAACGGCAGAGGCGTTTGATGACTCACTCCAAACAATGAGGACATTGAATGGGAAGGGTAAAAACCTCTGTTGCAGAGGCCCTAGGTCAACGCCGTATTGCGGTAAAAAGGACCGAGAGAAGAAAGCATCGGTGTCGCTGACCATCGTCAACTGATAGTTTTGTAAAATTACGTAAGCCAGAAGATAAATGTACATTGCATTGCATTGAAGCTGCTGTGGGATCGTCAGTTTTAAATGTAAAAGGAGAACAACCCGAACGTACCATCACCAAGAATCGAGGGTAGCCATTAGACTGCAAAATCGTTTAGGATCCCAAACCTCCGCATCCATATTATGCTCGGCCCACAATTGAATCTCTCCGTCAGGGTCATTGAGAAAAGAGTAAATTGTGGCATATAAAATGCGCCGCTGTTGAGGAAACTCCAATCGGCTTTGATGGGGTTGGAGCCAGATCGCAGAATAGATATCGACCAGAACGATGGTGCGCGCGCCGGGTGAGCCCGCGACGACGATGTTGCGTGGCTCCAGGTCCCCGTGGGCCCATCCGCCAGCCATGAAGTCTGTGAGCGTATCGATTGAGCGCTTCAGCTGCGTGATGTGAGTGGCGCGTAGGTGCGGAGGTGCGAACATGGACTCACTATGTCGCAGCTGTCTGAGTACGACTTGTTGGGCAACTCCAAGTACGCGGCCAACGTTTGGCCCGGGATGTATTCGAGCACCAGAACCCAGGCGGACTCGGTCGACGGGGTGATGATCTGAACAGGATCAGATCCGGGCAACATCATTCCAGACGGCTGAACGCACAGTATGCAAGCCGAAGAAATACGGGATGGAGAGCCCCTGTTTGTCGGCGAGGTGGTTGTACGCCCACTCTTCCTCGACCGCAAAGTCTTCTGGGAAGATGTAGTTGTCTCGCCAAATGTCGTCCACCGCCGGATACCGACACATCGAGGGCTGTATAATCTTGAGCACGACAGTAGTCTGGGGCTCGCCATTTGCGCCGGGGAACTCGCCCACTGCCGTCCACACTTGCGAAAGTTTGTCTGGGCCAGATTGCAGGGGCTGGTCCAACCGGAGAGAAATTGGCCGCGATTGGGCGGGGAATTGTGGGAGATTACGGGCACCTGGGAGATGGTTTGCTGGGGGAATGACTAGGTCAAATACGAAAGATAGACCCGACTCGAGTCCATTGCGCAAGGCTAGTTCACGAGCCGCCTCTAGTTTCGCGTGATACTCGACAACAGCGTCTGTGTCGTATAGGCTGAAGGGCGCCGGAGGCAAGCAGAGCGGAGAGACCGCTCGAACAGACTCGGACATGGGTGGCGTTGTGAAACCGTGCGTCGCATCAGCTTAGGGGCGAAACTGGCCATCGTGCGCTGAGTTCTTTCACAAAATCATCAGGTTGAGAGTTGAAGCTTGCTGAAGGACTCGGAAACATTCCTGGTGCCGATTACTTATGTGCAGTGGTGAGAAGTGAGAAGACACGCATCATCTCACACGCTGCCAATCCTATCTACTTTCTACGCGCAGCGCAAGTAGGCTCAACAAAAAGATAGATAGAGAATAGTGAGAATGGGAGGCTTCCGGCCCTCCCAGTGTAAAATTCGAAATTCAAAAGGCCGGTGCCATACATTAGCCCATACAGCGTCTCCGGCATTGTGTGTTCGGCCGTGGCCGCTGGCGGGAGTGCATCAGCAGAGTCGCGGGGACATCTGGAGATCTGAATGTAAGCGGTGGGCCGCGTCGCGCGGACAGGCGCCAACCCGTGGAACGGGATAGACAAGTAAAGCGCCGGTCAAATTCAAGTGGGCAAGAAACGTGGATTCAATATTGATTGGGTCAGGAGAGCAGGCGTGTCATGGTGGGGGGTTCTATAATACAAGGCCAGGGTACATTGGATGCATCTACCGACCGTATCTGAAGTCGAGTCAGTTTGAGCACCGGAAGCGAAAATATATCACGCACTTTTGCAGCTCCCACTCGCGATTGTCCAGCGGACACACGTTACGCGTCTTCAGCCAACGCGAGATGCAATGGAAGTGGAAAGCGTGCTAGATGAGATGGATCACTGGTCAGACGACACGAGTCATACGGGGGACGAGCGACGGACATTGCAGATTCCCCACGCGGCGTTGCATTCCTCGGAGGTTGCGGAGACCTGGTTAGCTTGGCAGTCGATGCCTGGATGATGAAGGATGTTAGGAAGTGTACGGGCGTGTTTGCGATGTGATTCCAAGCATACACAGATCCATAATGTGGTTCCTGCAGATGGCGCAGTTGTCTACCACGATGTCTAGAGAAGCGGTCAGGGCCATGGAGATGTCTTGCACATCAAGACTTACCCCAAGCCCAGAGCGAGACGGCGTTCCACTGGCGGGGAGGAATTAGCGCGCATTTCAAAGTGGTCACCGTTGCCACACGTACCTTCTTGACCTCGAAGCGCTGCTTACCTTCCTTCTCCTTGCCCTCCTTCTTGGTCGGGGCCGGGGTGTCGACGTCCATGTCTGCCATCGTAGATTCGTTTGTGGTGGTGGAGGTAGGGAAGAAAGACGGGAAGCCACAGCCACCGATGCTTATGCACACACGCGACTCGTTGACGCGAACCACTTTATATCCTTTACTGGCAGAAGCTACGAATGGACGCAAACGACGATACGGAATTCAACCTCATGGTTCAGGGAAAGCCCTACCTCGCCTCTGACCCGTACATCGGCCGAGTGGCCACTGCCCAACGTGCCAAACTGCGAGCAATAAACGTCCAACTCGATGCGACCAAGCGGACAACCCTGCTACACGATTTTTTCACAGTGACCGATGAAGGGGAATCTGCCTGGGAAATCGGCATCGTGGAACCGTTCTTCTGTGAATATGTGAGCGCGCCTTGAACTCGGCGCGCGATTGATCCAACATTCAACGAAAGGGATTCAATATCCACATAGGAAACGATACCGTCTTCAACACAGGGTGCGTCATTCTTGACGTGTGTCCTGGTATGACCTTCGCGCATTTTTCCCATTTAGAATTTATTGACTTTTGTAAACCATAGTGTACATCGGTTCTCGCACCATGTTCGGCCCTAACGTGCAGATCTATACCGCCGAGCATCCGCTGCGCCCAGAAGATCGAAATGGTACCAAAGGTCGCGAGTCGGCGCGTTCCATCAGGATCGGTGCTGACTGCTGGATCGGAGGAGCGGCAATTATCCTCCCCGGAGTAACCATTGGCGATGGAGTCACCGTCGGAGCGGGAAGTGTTGTAACTCGGGACGTCGCGCCCAGGTGCGTTGTTGTGGGAAATCCTGCGCGAGTTATCAAGGTTATTGAGTGAGGTGGCCTACAAGGGCCTACAATGAAGCATTTTTTCCCTTCATTTCGACGGCAACCTTGGTTTCTCCAATTCCACGCGATGTAATGCCTGATGCGGTGTAAAGCTGTGTAGCGCTCTGATACCGTAGCTCTGCCGGGCTTGAAGTTTTAACCAAGTGTTAGCCACGGGAACTCTGGAAGTCAAGGCCCAAGGGGCGCTCGAGTTGCACTGTTTCAATTCAGGCAGCGTCGGACGGTGACCATTCGATGTCTCCTCCAAGGTGTTTGACGAGAATGGGTACATCCCGCCAACGCAACATCCCTGCTCCTCCCGCGTAAAACACTTCGGTGATCAAGTTTGGATCAAGCAGGATCAAGCACTGCAAACGACCGCCGCGGACGCATCAATTCACGTCTCGCCTAAGTAATGCTCCGCGTATATATATACTTGCCACTTCGCTGCCGCAGCCGGCGTCAAGCGTCCTTTTGCTTTCCCGACCTTTTCGCCGTTCGCATTCGCACTGGAGGCATTTTTTCTTCGAATTCGTAGCGCCGGCCGCACCTTTTTGTCTGGTTTTCGTAATGACCTACCACGGTTCGTCTAAACAGTCTGCATCCAGCGGCTAACTGCATTGATTCGGAAAATTCAGATACGCCCCTTGGCGCCGAACTAGTCAACGCGTTTCTCGGACTCCAGTTAACAGGCGGAGTCGGATTCACGATAATCGTCCTAACGGCGCTGGGCTCCCATAACGTCCAGCGCAATTCCACGTGGTACACCCTCTGCGCGGCGTGGATCCTCTCCAGCCTCTCGTACACCCTCATCTTTCTTGCGGGGCAACAACATTCGCCGGGCTTTGGGATATGCCTTACCCAGGCTGCGGGGATATACTCCGCGCCCTCCCTGTGTGTCTTGCGTCTTAGATTGCGATTTGATTCCAAACTGACGGATGCGTATTTCGTATTTAAGGACGAGCTGTGCTACTTTGAGCTTTGCTATTGAGGTGCGCATCTCTTTTATTCCTCCAATTCGTGGCGCTAAATGTTGCTCAGATGCTGATCGGCGTCCGCGCAGCATCAACAAATATCTCGCTAAAGCGAAAGCAATATTTCACCCTGGCGGTATGCAGGCATCATGCTTTTAATTGCTTCAATCAACCCACGCTAAATCGCTGGACCAGCTGCTAATCCTCCCATTCTTCATCTGGCTCTTCCTCTTCCTTGGATTCCTCTTCGTAAGCGCCCTGTCCGGTGTTTCCATTGTCTGCTGTCTAATCAGTCCATCCAAGTTTGGGATTGATAATCCAGACTTGGTCCAGAAAGGCATCACAACTCTATACCGTCGTCGCTATTTCTAACAAGCGCACCCACCAGGACCGAACGGGACGTATTGCGATTTGAACTCCTTCGTTCCGTCCGTAACACACATTTCTCTCTTGGACGCCTCCCACTCAAACTTGACCCTCACCCGCAGGTCAAAAATCAGCGGCCTCCTCGTCGCCGTTACGATGCTCTTCATCCTCCTAATCGAAGGTACGTACACGCCGCCGTGATATCCATCACCTGTAAAACTTCTGGACCAGGGTACATCGGAACATGCCTCTTCAGAGGCCGAAAGGTCCTCCAAGACCGACAGCTCATCACTATGGCCATGCGCGGCATGGTGTTCAGCCTGCTCGGCGTTCTCGGACTCGGGTGCGGACCTCGAATTATTGTGGATTTAGTGACGCCGACGATTCGTTCGTTTATTCAGGATTGGCTTCGCGTACGTGTTGTTCTCGGAAGAGGGCCCCGTGTTCGATATCTTGATCGCCTTGCGTGCGTACGACTTCCACTTGTTCGTTGAAATAATTGAGTCTCTCTCGCTAACAATAACGGCAGTCCCGGTGTGCGGAGTCGTGATCTTCGGAACGCATATGGTCTGCATCGGCTCTGGCTAACTGCACAATGATTTCTTTTACTTACAGAATCGCAGGATCTTTTCAACGTGTGGTTGTTTTGGCGGCGGCCGCGGGGAGCCGAAGTGACCGAGGACTCAAAGAGCATCGGTTCAGCATGAAATATTTATTTTGCGGATTATGAAGGCTTGAAAAACGAGACGCTGCCTTGCAAAGAGTATTTGGAGCACGCAAGACTCGAGAGGCTTGAGCTGAAGCTTACGGCGAGCCGGCATGCCGCGCGATGGCATCAGGCGGAGTTGGAATTCTCTCTTTGATCCGGGCCTTCACCCGTTTAAACCACTAATTACCGTCCAGATACCCCCGCCTTCCCCGCGACCACCGAGCCGTGGCATACTTAGCCCGACTCTCCAAGGGCCCCTTATGATTACCCAGAGCAAACCCAGGGTGGCAACTATTCTCCCATTGGCAATCGACGATAAATTCCCGTCAGAGTTGGCTGCCACTGGCAGTGCCCCGGGCGCCGACAGTGCGTTGTTGTGAGGAATCCGGCGCGATAAATTCTGCCCTGAAGGTACCCAGGTTATTTGAGTGAGGTGGTCTCGCCGTTGACGCTCTATGTAAAGCATTTTTATTTTTTTATTTTGCAATCTGTTTCCCCGATTATTCCAGCGGCCGTTGCAGGTAGGCTAATGCTACCCATAACATTCTGGATGCTATCTGCATACGGGTTAACGGTAACCGAGGTACGATTGACTAGGCAATAAGAACCTGATGGCCTTAGGCTTGTAGCTTGGATACCGGAGGTCTGGGTTGAGGCTCAACGAATGGACGAAGTGCACCGGAATCCCAGAAGTCATCAAGGGGCCCGCCGCGCAAGAGTTTCAAGCAACCTCCGAGTCGACAATGGCTCCAACTTTTTTTTGGTAATTCCTTGTCTGGTATTCCATCCAACAAGATATTCGACGAGCAGTGGCCAGGGCCGCCAGGGGTGCATGATGTATCAGTTTCTTCTAATGTACACATGTCTCTGTCAATCTACGGCATCGGGCCTGATACTTATTGATCTTGTATCAATGACGCCGGACTCGTTCATTTCTGCCACAAATCTGCGGACCCTTTGACGATTCTCCCATCCCCTCTGAATCAACACAACAGACCGACACCGGCTCCATTAACAGATTGTAACACCGGTACTCACCTCCACCATTCATCAATTACCGCACATCATCATCTGCTAACTAACCCATGCATGCGTATATATATACCTACTCCGTTCCCAGCCGTCGAATCTCTCTTTCTTCGCACTCACTCGCACTGGTGGCGTTTCTTCGTAGCGCAGGCCGCATTTTTTTGGCTCGTTGCTTGCAATGGCCGACCCTGGTTCGTCTGAACGGTCCTTGTCTGCAACATCGAGTTCTTAACCACAGGGAATCAAATTTAGATTCACACGTTGACGCCCAACTCGTTAACGCGTTCCTCAGCCTCCAATTGGCAGGGGGACTGGGATTTTCAATCATCATCCTAACGGCTCTGGGCTCTCCTAATGTCAAACGCAATTCCACTTGGTACACCTTCTGCTTAGCCTGGATCTTGTCGTGTATTTCGTATACGTTCATCTTCCTTGTGGGGCAACAAGATTCACCAAATTTTGGAGTGTGCGTGACGCAGGCCGCGGGGATATACTCCGCGCCGTCACTGTATGTCTCCAGTCTTCGGTTTCAATCCAAGCTGACAGTTTTCATGTTTCAGGACAAGTTGTGGCACGCTCGCCTTTAACATCGATGTGAGTTTCGGTTTATTTTGGCCAATTTCTCATCGCTCTAAATCTCGTTTAGATGCTGATCGGTGTGCGTGCGGCATCGGGAAATCTTCCACAACAGCGAAGGCACTCCATCACCCTAGCGGTTTGTTTTCTAGATCCACATCATCAGCCCACTCTGAATCGTTGGGATAGCTCTTAATCGTCCCATTTATCTTCTGGCTTTTACTTTTCCTCGGGTTTCTATTGGTAAGTGGCTTGGCGTTTCTGTGGCATGAACTCTAAATATTCCAAGTTTGGGGTTAATCATCCAGGCTTGGTCCAGAAAGGCACGACTATACCTCTCTACAATTTTTTTTTTCTTTCTGACCAGCGTATCAGGACCGAATGGGACCTATTGCGATCTAAACTCCTTCACTCCGTAACAAACCTCCTTCTCGTTTTGGCCCCTCTCACTCACACTGCTCCCGCAGGGCAAAAATCAGTGGCTTGATAGTCGTTACTTCGACGCTCGCTATTCTTGTTATCCAAGGTGCGCGGAAATACAATGATCTTCCTCAGCTGTTAAAGGAGGTTTGAAATAGGTTACATCGGAACCCGCCTCTTCAAAAGCCGGAAACTTCTGAAAGATCGTCAACTGACTACAATGACCGTGCGAGTTATGGTTTTCAGCCTACTCGGCGCGTTAGGACTAGGGTGCGCCGTCGCGATTCATTGTGGCATTACGCCGACCATTATTTCCTCAGGGTTGGCTTCGCCTACGTTTTGTTCTCTAAAGAGGGCCCAATCTTCGATATCTTGCTGGCCCTTCGTATGGTTTCCCCTCGTTCTATCGAATCTCTCTGACGATAGCTCTCAGTCCCTGCGTGTGGAATCGTGATCTTTGGAACTCATGCGGTCCGTCTCTGTTCTTGCTAAATATATAAATTCTTCTCATACCGCCTTGTAGGATCTCATCAACGTGTGGTTGTTTTGGCGCCGTCCGCGGGGTCTTGGGAGCGAAACTGATGATTCGGAGTTGAAGTCTCCTTCAATCTATGTCCCCACTCCAACATTTGAGCGCTGATCCCGTCGTTACTTTGTATTAGTACTAATATTTATTGTGTAGCTTATCGAAGACCTTTAAGTCGTGGGCAGCTGCGTTGACTAGATTCAGGATGTTTCATACGCTTTGCAGTCCGAAGCCGTTGCATTTTTTCGATCGTCGCGATGTTGCGATCAAGACGCGGTAACGTGACTCAAATGAGCAACTTTAAATCCTCAGGCCACAGGTTGGAGTGTTTGAACGACGATAGCATTCGACGTTCAAGCTACGTACATGTGTACATACATAATTGTAATAAGCAGTCCATGATTTCGATAGAGCATAGTGGCATACCAACACTTGGTAGCTAATAAGTAATTAGAACATTAGAACATGACGGAGGTATAGAATGTCAATGGTATACTTGTTAAACTTAAATTAGTCCCGCGCCTAGCGCGTTCGAGAGTTTTCATCACGTTTCAAGGGCCATTCAGAAGCTAGGCAGATCGTCGGTGCTTCGGAACCGGCCAGCATCGAGGAAATGGCGCTCAAGGTATGTGCGCACGATTTCGGGAACTTTTAGGCGCTCCTGTTGCGCCGCATCATGATCTCGCGGGACGACCACAACGAGAGAGGTTTTGTGGAGGACGCTGAGACACTTGTTGACTATTGCCCCGGGTAATCGTCCCCCGCCGACAACGAGTGCAGTGACCTCCGTTTTAGGCGTCCCCTCCGGGAACCGGGCGAGTATGCCGAGGACCTCGAGCGCAGCGGGGCACTCGCTGATTCGGGCGCTGTGGAGGGAGGCCTCGATCGCCCCGTCCATGGTGACCTCCCCGTCGTAGAGCATCGCCGTCCCCTCCTCCCTGTACCGTTCAATCAGGAATGGGAGGGGCTCGTACTGGGCGAGGTGGGCGAGGAGGGCGGTGGGCATGGGCAGGAACCCCACCATGTGCAACAGCACGTCGACGAGCGGGGCGTCCTCGCCATCCTCGGGGACGTCAGAGATGGCGAAGAAGGTTTGGCGGGCAGCCATGGGTGCGACAGGTCCAAGGGGGGCAGGGTATGGTTTACTGTATGCCGGGCCCAGAGGGCGTTGCGTGCCGCGGAGAGTGATGAGTAGAGAAACCGTAGGGATGTTTGAGAGTTCGGTGAGGAGATCCTCGACTTCGAGCCTTGTCGTAGGTGGGTCCCAGGCATCATCTGATGAGGGTCACCGTTAGGCAAGGCGAGGGACCGAGGAGAACAACTCACCAAGATCATCAAACACAATAAGAGACGGGGCTTGGGAACGCCCCAGCGAGGCGAATGTCGTCTCCTTGTACCCGGACGATTTGGTCGCTTCTGCGATATCCGGTAATCCCAACGCCGACGCGAGACGAGACAATACGCCCAAAGAGCCTTTCGCCGAGTGGCATTTGACGAGGAAGCGCCGATGGTGGAAAGTGTCTTTGATTTGAGGCCGGTGGATGAGTGCCAGAGCCAAGGCAGACTTGCCAGCGCCTCCCTGACCCATGAGAACTGCATGGGCCTGGTGAGGCTGGGCAAACATTGTGACAAGTTCAGAAAGTTCGGTATCGCGGCCGTTGAATATTTGAGGCGTCGGGGGAAGGTCGTCGGGCGCATCTGAAGCTTCAGAGGTCTAGAAACTCACGAGTGAGTACGCGTTCTACGATAGGGAGTATGACGCCCGTACCTCTAGATCTGCGTCGTCGTCCCTGTCGGAAACGGCCTGGGCGAGAAGACCCTTGACAGGAAGGAGTACGTTCGAGACTTGACCTTCAAATGCGTTGTCGGCAGTGTCTTTTCGTTTGAAAGCAACACTCGTTGCGATATGAATGCGTATCTGGGCCAATTTAAGCTTCTTTAAATGGCTATCGGAATATACGACGGACCTGGAATACATCGAGACAATGCTGAAGCTCCTTTTCACAGTCGCGCAAAAGATCCTTCTCGGTGGTACACTCTATGAGGCGGCGAGCATGAGAACGCTTCATGTTGGTCTGCAAGGCCTGAAGGATGCGGGCAAGCGTCCTGGATAGCCGTCAGAAATACGCTATGCAAGGGCCAAAAAGGACGGTACATACCGGGTAAGGCTTTCAACACCTAATGCGAACTGACGGGAGTCCTCCTGTTCCTCCAGATGATGTGCAGCCACCGAGTCGAGGTCGAGAACCATATTCCATAACCGTATACAATCGACTTTGTTCTCTTCTGTAGCCTGGGAAAATTTATGAGCGGATCTCTTGAGAGTCGAGAACGGGACTCACTTGGACGGAGCTTGAAACCAATAATATAATCCCAGCAAGACCCTTCAGGTAGGGAATATTAGATGCCTCACCCACAACGATAGACGCCTCGAGTATTGTCGAAATAGAATGTGCTGTCCCCGATGCCAATTTGCTCCACCTGGACCTATGCACCTTGACCGGTGGCTCACAATCCAAGGGAACGGGGCCGAAGCATTGCGTCCCGGTCTCCTGCGATTTTTTCCATAAAGAAGGATCATCAGGATTTGCACAGATCGTTACAGGCCGGCGAGGCGCCTTTTCTTTTTTTATGGGGAGACTGTCAAAGCTGTCGGGACTGGCACAGCGCGCGAGCGGGATGTTGCATTCGCCGTCGAAGAATGTTGTCCCCGAGTCCGAATCTCCGTCTACGAGTGTGGTATCGGTGTCCTGACGCCTAACGAGACGGAACCCAGCGGGGCGCTGAGAAAGACCAGTGGAGACGCCGGCTGACTTGACATCCCCGTCTGTCTTCGATGTCTGCGTCGGAGGCGGCGACTGCGCTCTCGACTTTTTGGCTGCCCGCCGCCCGGGGCGATGTCGCGAAAACCAGGACATCATCGAGGGGGAGGTGTTGCGGGCAAAGAGTGAAGCCTGGTGCCTAACGCCATAATGACTTTGCGAGAATGCTAAATCGCGGTCGGGGCAGTGTCTCCTCCGAACTGATCATCGAAGGACAGACGCCCACAGCGACCCAAATTAGGAATCGCACACATGCAACGTGGGCGCCTCTGCAGATTTTGGTGATAAGCGTGGGCCGGAGGCTTGAAACCCCGGAGAGGATGGAACAGAATGGAACCAACCAAAACGCTGCGTCGAGTGAATTATGACATTGCCGGGCGGTGGCCGTTTGGAGTTACATGTGCGATGACACATCGGATCGCCACGATGCACGGTGCCTGGCCTGTCTTTGATGAAGCATTGCTAAGGAGACAGGAGCCCAGGCGCGGGAGGGCGCGCGGCGCGCGCTGCGGGAAGGTGAAAATATTTTTTCAAGCATCGCCGAACGGGACGGCCCGAACGCCCTTTTGATCCGAGGCTTCCTCCTTGATCTCCAACCAATCTCTCTTCGAACCCTTCGCAGTCTCACTCCGGCCGCATCACAAGGTGGAGACTTGAAGCAGCGAAAGATCCCTGAGCGCGTTACTGCAGCAACCCCGCTGAAGCTCCTTGTCATATCCGAAAGCGCACCATACTCCGGTTTTATGTTGAATTGCTACCTGTCTAGCCTATCGCCGCCCAGTAAGCGGTTCTGCATGGGTCATTGGCGCGTCTCAAGGCTCTTACGATGGCAATCCAACCTGGAGGGAATGCGAAGACCATTGATGTGCCGAAAACCACCAGCAAGGAGTCTAGCGTCCAAGTAGCCGATGATCACGATTATGATAATGTCCGCTCTAATTGTGACTGATTGAAGACTTGACTATTCAACGTTTCAAAAGAAGGGTCAGTGTCTCGGTGGAATTCCTCCCGCAGACTTTTTTCAACCCACCCGAAGATCTCACTTCACAAGAGACTGCAAGCCACGAGGAAATTTGGTTGGCCGCCGGCGACGAAAACTAATCTCATCGTAGCATGGCGAATTATTGGCGGCGGCGGACATGTCCCGATGTGTACGCTTGTCAGGTTCCCAACTCTCCAGAGCAATCAAGTAACCGGAAGATTGGCGGATTGGCGGTTCTTTTGGTCCACCTCGTTTTAACAATTCACCGGATTCCACGAACCCTATTTTTCAGGGAATGAACGGCTGCAAAGGCTGCCTCACGCACTGGCAGACGCACGCGATGGTATCTTCTATAAGCACACCCAAGCGCCCACAATGAAAAATTTAATTTATTCGCACCCTCGGATCATTTTACTGTTGTATGCCTTTGGGTTCTCACTAGCTCTGCCTTAAAATCCGGCAAAGAAAAGCAAACTCCCGGGTCGCTCAACTGTGCATTGGCGTTTCCTCGACCTCGGCGATTTTTTCAGCGTCCCAGATCTTTCGGCTCGTTTCTCTTGGTTTCATTTTCATTTTGGCGCGACATGGTGTGCAGGTCGTTTTCACATAAAGCGCTACAAGTCCTCGGAGAAATTAATTCTCGCTCGGGAGGGGACGTCCGGCGGCATGGCTATATCTTGTGACCGACACAGAGGCCGACACCCCTCCTTGCCACCCTTGAGCGACTCGAATGGCCCCCCAAAAATCCTTGCGATCATTGAATTCACGCCCCCGGCTTCTTTTCCATCACAAGCGCGCTGCTGCATTCCAATCCTTGATTATATCATAGCCTAGAAACTGCCACGCATATTTGGGGTTCAGGAACTGAAAAAAAAAATGTATATATTGTCCACGGAGCGCCGTCTTTCTCCACCGCGCCGCCCCCCCCCCCCATCATGAGCGTACCCACACAGACTTGGGTGTCCTTTCGCGCGCGACTTGCCCATTATCTGAGCCAGCAGCACCGGCTGCTCGTCGCTGCAAACGACCCGCACCAGGCATTCAACCCAATTTCAACCACAGGCAGCGTGGGCGGCCTCCCGCTCGAGTTCCCGAACGACGCCTTTGAGCACGGCGGCTTCATAGACTTCAACGAGCGGCAGGCGCGGTATGTTTTCCAGTATGTCTTTGTCCACGCGCTGCCCGTCCAGGCGTGGGAGTCGCTGGTGTGGAAGACATCTGCTAGTACGCCCTCGGTCGCGTTTTCGGCGATGATCTGACGCGCTGTGTAGAGCTTTATATCCCTGGCGCCCCGTGGAAAGACGTCGGATACGTCGAGTTCGACAGCCGGGTGTATCTCGACGAGGCGCCCATCGTCCCGCTCGTCGACGGTGAACTGATGCTGCGGCTTATGGTGCACTCTGTGAAGAAGGGCTACGCCGTGCGGCTGGCGAGCCGCGTCGAGGCGCTCCTCAGCCCGAGCGGCGCACCGAGTCTGTGGAACGTCGAGACCCTCGAGGCCCGCTCCGCCATGACAGACGGGGAGAACCTCGTGCTCGAGCTGGGCAAAAGATATGTCCCGAAGCGGAGCTGCGCTGTCGCGAGTTGCCGAGCGTGGCTGCCTGCTACTGGGCCTGACGTTTGCGTTGTCCATCTTTTGGGATAGTGTAAGTGGTACCACGATGTTGAACCTGAATAATATGCTAAAGGCCTCGTAGGGTTGTAGGTTGGATATTTTTAAAAGAATTCACAGCGAGGGGAGGTTGAACAAGGGCGGAATGGAACGGTACATTTCTTGTCGTGGAGGTAATAGTACAAGGGAACTATGCATACAAATTCAAACACCAGCCTTGCGCCAAATAATCAAATGAAGCGGGGGTTAATCACTGAACATCCTAAAGAAATAGACTTGTCAGATAAAGACACGACTGATCAGGAAAAAAAATTACCTGCCGTTCTCGCTTACTTCGTCAGTGCACTGGCCTTCCCGCCCGTCAACAAATCCCCTGAGGCCTTGAGGAGCATACCAGCACCCATCAAAATAGCGCCGGCAATAGCGAAGGGAGCGGCGAAGAGAATGGCAATACCCCGGGCGATATCCAGGAGGATGGCCTTTTTGTCGGAGTCCGGAGCTATCTCGAACTCATTCGCTCGACGCGTCCAGTAGGTCTGGACCTGTGGGTCGCTGTGGCTGGCCGCGAGGTCCCGCATCGACTCGACAATGATTGCTTCATCGCCGCGTTTTGTCCAGTTGTATTTCCGGATTTTCCGCTCCAGCGTCTTCAACTTCTTCTGCCATTCCGCCTCGCTGATATTCGTGGTGACCGGAAGCTCGGAATATACGGGGGGACGGCCGATGGTTGGGATATTTTTTGGTCGTTGATATCGATCATGTTGTAAGAGGGTGGGTTTGCGGACAGGGCTGTAGGGGTTTGGAAATAGGTTATCACGTCGGTGAGCATGATTGGCAATAAAGAGTACCAGAAAGCTGCTGGGTGGGTAGATCTTGGTGAATTAAAGCGCAGGAAATGAGGGGCTTTATAAAACTGCGGTTGATGCGCAATCTGACTGCGCGCCTCAAAGATCTTTTAAAACATCTCGTCGTGCGAAAATCGAACTTGATGCGATGCCGATTGGAAATAAATGCGACAAGAAACGGGATGAGTCATTGAGATGTGTCATGGCATAATTTTGGGGCTCGAAATCCTTGGATGGTCATGGAGCACATAAGAACAAGAGAATGAACCATTCCGACCATAAGTGTGTCTTGTGGTATACGAGTTTCGCTAGTGTCGGACTCTCGGCCATGACATCCCAATTTGGGAACCCTGTCATGAGAGTCTGGGCCTTTAACCGTACCATTGCGCTATAGATTCCGATTTTGTACGGGCATTTGCTCATGATCTATTCACAAATCTTGGAGAGAAAAAGTTCCCAAGCCTGAATTCAAGACCTTCTGTCTACTCAAAATTATTTGTTCCCTGTGAGTGGGAGGTAGACAGAACACCGAAACTTGAGCTTGGGGCAGTGCAGTGGCAGTGCATATTTTGGCCCCACAGTCGTTCAGTCTTGCATAGGCTCTGGCTAAATTTTGAGGAGACAGAATACTTTTATGGGTGTATAAATCAATGTCTCTGAGCCACCCCAGTTCTTAAACGAGTCGGAGAGACGGAAAGTCGCAGCTGCGGGAGAAGCCGAAAGTGCCATCAAATTTGATAGCGCAATGGTCCCAAATTGGGATGTCATGAGAGTTTCGCAGGATCGACCAGGTGGGTTAAAATACCGCTGGCCACTTTTTTCACGCTCTTGACGTGACGCAGCGCACGCAGCACGCAGCAGCACGGGTGGCGAGAAATCGCATTGGATGCGATATCTGCATAAGCCGACAACAGGAGATATCAAGGAGATATCTCCGAGTCTGACTCGGAGTCCCAGTGGGATCTTCAAAGGTGGGAGTCCCACCGCGGTCCGATGTATATGTCCAGCTCTGACTCGTATTGCGCCGTGCCTTTGCCTCCGTTCGCACATTCCTAGACCTGTGGACTTGCTGTTATCGTGGATCAGGAACAAGCTTGAGAAACTGTGGAGGTTCTCCAGATAGTGGCTGTGCCGGGCCGCTTCTGGTATCAACGTCGTTGCCGCGGCGCAGCAGCGGGCTGACTGATCACTGCCTAACTTTTCCAGTCATGTCCAGCAGGGAATCTTGGAGTCCTGAAGTCGAAGAACTCGAGACGGATCCTCTGGTTACCATATTTCCTCAGGCTTCCCGTTCTCGGTCGGTCGCCCATGCGAGGAACGACGAATCTCCTCCAGCCAGTGAAGCAGGAGAGCGAGAGCCTCTTCTAGGCGATCCCACAGTTCTGCGGAAGAAACCCTTCTATCGTGCCCGGCCACTATGGTAGGGTTACAGCTCCTCATATTTAAACCACACTCTAGATGGCACGGTTTACAGGCTCGTACCATTTGCTATCACGGCCGCCCTCGTCGTAAGCCTCACACTTGAAAGTAGACATGTAACTCAACTTGCATAGCGTGGCATGACACTCGCGCCTCGCGTTGAGGTGTTCACCCAGTTGGCTTGTTCCCGAGTTCATCACAGCTACAACCACACCGCAAACACAGTGCTCGAGGCATCCTTTCATTATGGTAGCGACTCCGCTGCCGTTCCACTCAGATTTCTGGATCCTATCGGCGAGCCCTGGGACAACGACGGTAGCGATAACCCCACTCAGCTCCCGTCTCCCCGTTGTGCTTCGGACCCCGCAGTCCAGGCCAGTGCAGGTAAGTACCCCTGTTTTCCCGTGACTATCGTTTATTTTGAGCAGCCCGTGTGCAAACAATGTATACTACAACTATGGGTCTTTTGAGCGCCGTTACCACCGGGTGGTGGGGCGGTTTCGGCGAGCGTTACGGCCGAACAAAGGTCCTCGCTATCAGTACTTTTGGCCTCTTCCTTACGTGCGATTATTTCACGCCAATTTCTTGAGCCTTACTCACTTTAGTTTCCCAGGGATCTCACCTTCATTCTTGCCTCCACACCATCCTCTCCGTTTTCTTCTCATGGCAATAAATTGCTGATTATCGCACCGGTCATTGAGGGCCTCCTCGGCGGGTGGTCGACCCTCCAATCAGGCACTTCCGCGTATATCTCAGACTGCACGTCCAGCGGAAGCAGAGCCTCTGTCTTTTCAAGGTTTACGGGCGTTTCTTTCCTCGGATTCAGTGTACGCATGTCCTGTCTCGTATCTCTACCCTATTTAGACCAGCGCAAACAGGTCGGGCCAATCATCGGAGGGTGGCTCATCCGCCATCCGATTGCGTTCCTCAGCGGTACCCCACACCCAGGGCAACCTCAGGGCCAGTCGGTCACTACAGTCTTTTGGGTCGCTGTAATCTGCTCGTTCATCAACTTCTGTCTCATGCTCTTCGTCTTCCCCGAGTCCGTCACTCAGGAACAGCGGGATCTTGCCCGCGCCAAATACTCGCTATCGGACTCAATTGGCGCGGTGAGTGGGACCTCGCCACAGGATGCTGAGCCGGCCGGGATTTTGGCAAGGGTGGGGGTCATCACGCGTTTCCTCAGACCGCTTGCCATATTTCTTCCTCGCCAAATCTTCATTGAAGGCTCGACCCATAAGCGGAAGGACTGGAGCTTGACGCTCCTAGCGAGCGCCATGTTTGGATACATGCTTTCCGCCGTGAGTGTTCATTCCTCAAACATGTTCCCCACTGATCCTTTCACAGGGCTTGTACCAAATCAAATACCTCTACGGCAAAAACGTCTACGACTGGGGGCCTGAGCAGCTCTCTTATTACATCTCCTTCATGGGCGGTGGTCGGGCTCTCTTCTTACTATTCGTGTTTCCCCGTGCGTCCTCTTTTCTCTCCAACAAGTTCAGGCGCTTATTTGGTCGCAGTCGTCATCTCCACATTCAAGCCCAAGTCAAACGCCCCCAAACCGCAACCTGTCCCGGGCGTCAAAGCCGCGAAACCCAAGCCCACCAAAGCCCATCTCGCCCGGGAGATCAAGTTCGACCTCCGCCTGACACGTATTTCGCTCTGCATCGACATCTTGGCGAACACGGGCATTCTGTTCGCGCCCGCGCCGGCGTACAAGTTGCATTCGGCCGCCACGCTGGCCGAGCCCACCAGCACCGATTCGCAGTTCCAGACCTCCCAGGCGCTGTTCGTCGCCTCGAGCTGGATCGCGAGCTGGGGCGCCGGTTTGGTGCCCGCCGTGCAGAGTCTCGCGCTCTGTGTCGTACAGGCGCGCGCCCTGCTTGAAGCTGAATCCGGGGCTGAAGGGACGGCGGTTGTCGATGCGGACACCGGAAGTCTGTTCGGCGCTCTCGCGGTGCTGCAAGCCACAGGTATGAGGCCCGCCTCGATTCTCCTTCCATCGCTGACTCTCGGGTTCAGGTCAAATGATCCTCGGGCCTATGCTGTTTGGACTGATATATTCGGGCACGGTGGGGACCTACCCCAAGGCCGTCTTCGCCACCGCGATGGGCCTCCTTTTTGTGGCGCTCGTGGCGACGCTGCTTGTCCGGAGCCCGGTGTCGGACGCCAAGGGCAAGTCGCCTGCACGGAGACGACGCCTGACCACGGTGGAAGAAGAGGCGGAGGAGGCGGAGGAGCGTGGGCGCTCTAGAGCCAGCAAGGACTTGCGCGTGTATGGAAGCACCAGCGAGGCGGGTTCCCCGCCGCAACAGGGCGGCTCGTCCAGTGGATCGAATTGAAAGTATATTTCGTGCCTTATATTCAAAGTAATGGCTTTGCCCCTCGTTTTTAGCTACATACGGTATTGTATTTCGACACGCGTTTTAGGCCTATAATTATATTCATTCTGCCCCTGGGCGAAAATGGGTTCGTCCAGGCTCGTTGGGATCGCGTCGAAGCGACTAGCCCATCATAAGAATACAGCATCAATCTGAAAGAGATCCCTTTGGCCAAGTTGACCGAACCACAACGCTGTAAGTATGTTGTCCTCCGTATTCAGCGCGCTCTCCTCCTCTCTGGGTCTCATCTCCATCGCCCCTACTCAGGAGGCTACTGAGTCCCCCACTGCGATCCCTAGCACTTGCAGACTGCCGCTGGAGCTCGTCGATTACACCATCGATTTCGCCCACTTGGACCAGGACACGCTTTATGCCTGCAGCCTGGTCTGCAAGGCCTGGCTCCCCTCCGCCCGCTACCATCTCTTCTCACGGATAACCCTCCATGCAAAGAACTACCTCACGTTTTTCAGCTTGTTGAACTCCAAGTCGTTCGACGCGTCCCTCGTTCATGAGCTCGAAATACGCGTCCGCACCCGTCGAGACTCCCTCACATCATCCTTCGCGCAGGATGGCGTCCTGCCCCAGTTAAATGCACTGAAGGCACTCCCAAACGTTGCCTCGCTGTCCATTTACAATATGGAGCTAACCAAGCCCCTTTCCATAACCTTCGCGACGCTCCGCCACTTGGACCTCGACGGCCTCTCCGCGGAGTCGTTCGACCTCGTCGCGACCCTGCTCTGTAACCTCACCTCGCTTCACTCCCTCCGCATCGCCGCGACCTTTGACACACCGTGGGCCCTCCCCGCATCCCTCCGCACCGCCCCCACGTTTCCCGAGCTTTCCTCGCTCGAACTTTGCTGCTGCACCGCACACCTCCTCGAGTGGCTCCTAACATTCCCCACTGTCCCCAAAGTCGCCACACTAACACTGGGCAGCGTCGAATGCGACACGATACCCGTCGTCTCGCGCTGCCTCGCCGCCGCCGGCCCCGTCCTCACGTCCCTCGCCTTCGTCCTTCCAAGTAAGTCGTCCCTCACCCCGCCACCCTCATCTCGCCTAACCACGCCGCCGCAGTGGACTGGGACGACGACGTCTACCTCGACCTCTCCCACAACACTGCGCTCCGGTCCCTCTCCCTCGTAGCGTACGCCCGCGAAATGCGCACCGTGGCAGACCTCACCCTCCCGTGTCTCCCGTGTCCCGCCGCCCTAGAGACCCTTGCCCTCACCTTCGTCGGCACCTTCGCGCCGTTCGCCCTCGACACGAGCACCGCCCCGCACCTCGACCAGTTGGTTGCTTTCACCAGCGTGCAGACGCTCCGGCTGTCCGCATTGCCGATCTCGCGCAAATGGCGCAGAGTGGACCACGCGGCGCTGCGCGCGATGTTCCCGTTGGCTAACGCCCGGGGGGCCGTCGCGATTCGCCGCCTGACTCGCGAGGAAGCGCACAAGCTGTGTCCGCTCCCCACCTCCCTGGAAAAATTCTAAACGTAATGCGGACATGGTTCGTCAATTTACTCGATGTTGAATTCGATAATCGGCACGGTGCTCGAATTTGACTCGAATAACACTTCAGTGCAAAGGAAAAGGTTATTCAGTGATTCACCTGCTTGTGGATAGTAATGAGAGGATTGTGCAAATGGACAACGCTTTCATCCGTGAGCCGAATGGTTGAGGTAGCTTCAAAGTTCAAAGACTCCACTGTCTCCGCCGCCGGTAAACGGGGTCCTTCAACTTCTCATAACCTCAACCTGCCGGGCACTACGACTCAGCTAAAGCCTCGTGGACCTAATCTCGAAAATGTGTTGCTAGTAATGCGGAGGACAAGTCGAGCAGCATCTTGACGAAACCAACGGTGAACGAGCGGTTGTTGAATCGAGCGAACTGATACACATCCTGTTTGTACTTCAAAAAGACAAGTCGGTTGTCGCTGGTTCGTCCGAGGAGCCTAACGACGCGAGGGGAGGGCTTGCATTGACAGCAGTAGACTTGGTGACAGTCTGCGTATGACCTTAAGCGAAGCGTGTGCCTATACGTTCTTAGGGTCATTCGTAGGCAGACTGGAACCTTGTCTGCTGCCTTGAGCCGCGTTTTTTTGCCCAAGTGGATTGAGGGATCGAATATTAATTTTGCAAGGAAAAAAGGGCGAGTTCCTCGGTGCAGTCCCCTTGTATTGACTCGCTGTCGTCCTTTCACTCTGGCATCTCTTGGAAGGGGGCGCCATTATGTATAAGATCGCCGTCTACATCTATTTCGAGATTTTGAAGGTTTCCGCCGAATTCCGACTCCGAGTAATGAGCGTCGTAGTGCGCGATTTTCCTTGCGAGCGTACCAGGTGTGGTGGTGGTCGACTTGACGGAAATCGGCGGATCTCCGTACCAGATTACTGTTCCATCCCCGGGAAGGAGTTTCTGATTCTTATGGATGTCGACGATTCGCGCCTAGAACAACTTGTCTTTGTCCATACCGGCTAAATTTGCGGCGAGTATAAGCTCACTAATTTTAGGACATACTGATGTATTGTGCAAGTTCGCGCTCATCTTCCTCGTCGGTGCACGGTTCGGATCCAAGATTGAACATATCACGTGATACTGTTCGATTCAAGTTGAACTTGGTTGAGCGGAATCAGGAGGGACCAATGACGCACAACCGTCCACAAAATCATTCAAAAACATTGGACCATAAAAGGAACAAAATCTCAGAATTCCGTGGTCACTTTTCGGTATCCATATATTTTCGCTTCAATTTGCGTTTTGTTCGAGGTGTATGCTGAAAAACCATGAGTCTGGCGAAGGAGGCAACAGAATATTCCCAGCTGCAGAATCTGGACCGTGACGGCCACCTGAAATAAATAAATATGCTCGTTAACCAGCCTTGGGTTTGAATTGAGCGCCCTCCGGATTTCCTACCGCGCATCACACCGCGCGGACCCGTACAGCGGGACCTTTGCTGGAACTGGCGTTCAAAGGCGGAGCCGGGGGCTGGAAAGGACCGCGTGTTGTGCCAAAAAAGCAGTTTTCTGAGATAGTCCCACGCCAAGTCCACGCTGCGCCGGAGCGGCGAGCCCGGGCTGCCCGGCCGCCGTGTTCTTCAAAGTCTTTGCATGTTGCATTTCTTGGAGAACAGTCAAAGGGAACCTGTTTGTAATGGTGTGATAACTCTTTGAGAGTGTAAATTTTCAGGTACTTTTGACTGTGTTGTGGTGGTGGTAAGAACGAGGACCGGATCAGCCAGTGCCTTATGTCAGATATATTTTGTTCCGGAGGCAGAACACAGCCGACCTCTGACCACCTTCATTCGCTGGATAGGGTTCAGCGCCAGCGCGAGCCCCGTTCTTTCCTTCCACGACCCCTGACGACGTGAACGAATACAACGACGCGAACGACGACGGAGATAGACCGTATAGGTTCAAAGACGGGCGAGTAAGTCCGATCACATTCGGAATATCCTCCTCGTAACCGACCTCTGCGCCGGCGTACGCAGTTCAACGACTGCTTCATTTTCAGCCATCAGCCTGCACAGATTGTGCTGCTCTTGACGCCTTTTGCTGGTTAGCCCGCGTTTCAAACATCTTATCCATCGCTTAACTGTGCGTTCAGATTGACGACGGAGCGATACTTTGGGCGCTCCGAGTTGGTTTGAGTCCTGAAGGCTGTTATCAATCGAGTGAGTTTATCCTCCTGCGTGTAGCGCGCTTCCTGCCGCTATTTCGAATTTTTAGCTACCGCACGTACGTGATCGTTATTGCCTTTCCTTGGCCGATCTCTGGCTCTGGCGATGATGAACTCGTACATGCTCCCTCTTATCGTCCATCGACCCACTCGCTGCTATTGAAACCAGTGGTCGTGTGCTAATGCGTATCCGCAGAAACAAACCTCATAACCCCAATTCGAGATGGCTCCCAACTTTCTGTCAAAGCTGGTGAACAAGACGCCAACGACGGCGCAGACGCGCGACCGCTCCCTGAGCTCTCCCTCTCCTCCTTCGCCTTCGTCCCGCAGCAGGACGCCATCGTCCGTCGACAACTCCATGTCGTCCCGGAATACTTCCACCTTGAATGGCTCAAACGCAACGAATTCAAGCGTCAACCACGGAAAGTCCATGTACAGTGCTGGTAACCCGAGTGTTACTATCATTCCCCCGTCCCCCATCGTGAACAGCGGCGACATACCGGATCTGCCCACCACATACAAACAGTACAGACCCACCTCCCAGGCCACTCAGATTGAGGGCCTGTCACACACTCGCAACTCGAGTCTTGTGGGCTCTGAGGAGAGCGCGATTTCGACGTCGACGGCAGACCGCCCCCCAGTCCCCGTGAAACCTGTGCCTGCCCCGCCTGCCGAGTCTCCTACGCCCCGTCCGCCGACTCCAAAGAGCTCAGAGCGCACTCCAAAGTCGTCCCCCCAGATACCCACAAACAGTCTCCCGTCCGTCCGCCGCCAGACGTCCAACAAGTCCCTCAAGCAGCAGCAGCCTCAGGAGCAGCCCGCCCCCGTGCCGCCCGTGCCGCCCATCTCCGCTCACACGCGTTCTGCAACGTCTCCCGCGCACCTATCCCACCACGACGACGACGAGCCGCCGCCGGTGCCCCCGATGCCAATCACGGACTCCCCGACGGCCCTGCGGCCAACCGAGTTCCCGCCGCGGAGCAGCCCGCCCGCGTCGATGTCGTGGGCGCCTGGGGCGTCCCCCAACCGCCGCGACACGGACATGATGTCGGTCACTTCGCAGGGGCAGAAGAAGAAGCCCACGTCGCGCCCGTGGCGGCGCAGCACGCCCAAGAAGCCCATGGGCCTAGCGGGCGCGATCGCCGCGTCGGGGCTTGCGATGGCGAACCCGGGCATGACGGCGCCGCAGCACACGACGCTGGGCCCGCAGGTGATGAACACGAATGAGAACCGCAGCAGCCCGTCGCTCGTGACGTCGCCGAGCGCCAACCCGAACCGCAGGCTCACGGCGAGCCCTGAAGCGATTGCGGTGGGGCACCGACGGCACCGCACAGCCGCGAACGGGCGGCCGCAGCACGAAAATGGGGAAACGGGGCATCGGCGGCGCCGCACGACGGGGTCGGCGGTGAGCCACGGGGAGGGCGAGGAGGAGGAGCAGGCCGGGTATTACTCAGGTTTGGATGAGAGCTCGGACGGCGGGAGCGGGAGCGACTCGGATGGGGAGAGCGCGAGCGACTTGGAGGATTTGGATCTCGGCGAGGACGATATCCCCGTGACGGGATTCGCGGTCGCAAGCAACAAAAGGAACGCAGATTTCCACGAGCTGTTCCCCGGGATACCGGAGGGCGATTATCTTATCGAGGGTGCGTCGCGTTCTCGGACCTCGCTATATTTGAGCGTCAATTTTGTTCCTCGCAGATTATGGATGCGCGCTGCAGCGGGAGATTTTAATCCAGGGACGGCTCTATGTCTCCGAAAACCACATATGCTTCCACGCCAACATATTTGGCTGGGTTACTGACGTGCGTTCGCTGCTTTTTTTCTTGCCCGGGCTTTTCTGATGAACCACCCAGTTATCGATACCTATATACGAAATAACGACGCTGGAAAAGCGGATGACGGCCTTTGTTATCCCGAATGCGATCCGCGTCGGGACGCCCCGCGCAGATTATACCTTTGCCTCGTTCCTGTCGCGCGACACGACGTTTGACGTTATCCATAATATCTGGCGGCTCGCGCGCCCGGGGGACGCGGCGTCGATTGGCTCAGGTTCACTGGAGGACGCCGGCGCGCACATCGTCGAGGGGACGATCATCGGCGGGGCCGTGGCGGCGGGGGCGAAGGGGCTGCACAAGCCGACGCAGTGCGCGTGTGGCAAGGAGGGGTTACATTTCTCGGAGACGGCGATGGAGACGATCGTACCTGGCACGCCGGACCGGATATACAACCTTATGTTCGCGAGCGGGTTCATGAAGGACTTTCTGGCCGTCAACCAGAAGCTACTCGGTGCGTTCCGACGCGCGGTTCTTAGGCGAGGCCTGCTGATCTCTCTTTTTTTTCACCAGACATCCAGGTGGCCGACTGGGCGCCGACCAGCCCGGGGTCGAAGCTGCTTGCGCGGAACATGTCGTACATCAAGCCGCTGACTGCGAGTCTGGGGCCGCGGCAGACGAAGTGCGAGATTCGGGACGAGACTGTACATATTGATTTCGACGACTATGTGTCGACGCTGACGACGACGCGAAACCCGGACGTGCCGAGCGGTGGGGTGTTCTCGGTCAAGACGCGGACGTGCATCATGTGGGCGACGCCGTTGTCGACCAAGATTATCGTCACCACGCAGGTGGAGTGGACGGGGCGCAGCTTTATCAAGGGTCTGTCTCGTTTTGTATTCCGGGCAATGGATGCTCGATTACTGACCGACTGGCGCAGGGATCATCAATAGCTCGGCGATCGACGGGCAGAAGACGTACCACGCCGACCTGGAGAAGGCCATGCGGGCGTACATCCAGGAGCACAAGTCCGAGTTCATGCCAGAGGGCGTGGACCCGGCGGAGATCATCGTGCCCGAGCCTGCGGCAGACGCGGCGCCCAAGTCGCCGAGCCTCGCGGCCGACGGGTCGGAAAAGATCCTGCGGGAGCGGGAGCGCAACCAGCGCGGGCTGCAGTGGGCGTGGGACACGTTCGACGGCGCGTACCAGGTCGCGCGGCAAAGCACGAAAGGCGCGCTCGAGCTCATCCACGACGCGTGGGAGAACTCGACGTCGTCGACGATCCTGTACCTGCTCATTGCGGTGCTCATCGTGAGCAACGTGTGGACGTATATGCGCATGGGCTCGGCGGTGAAGACGGGGCGCAAGAAGCAGAAGGAGCTGGCGAAGGTGGAGGATAAGGAGCAATGGGTTGCGGGTGTGGTTACGCACCTTTGGGACGAGCTCGCTGCAGGCAAGCTGGCGGTTGCGCCGGTCGTGCCTGGGGCCGCCCCGGCGGCCGGGGAGCCGATAGCGCTACCTCCGGCTGTCGGCGGTCCTGAGGCCCTGAAGGTGGAGGTCAGCAACCTCTTAACGGCGCTCGACGCGGTGGAGGAAAGGGTCCGGCTGCTCCGAGAAAGTATCGCGAGCTTGAATAGTCTGGATTAAAGTTTTTTTCTTCTTTTGGAACGGCCATCTGTTGTGAATATACGTTGTATCTCACGGAATTTCGTTGTTGTAGATAGTACATGTTTGCCAGTAAATAAATTATCACAAGTACGATCCACACGCATCAAGGTGCTCCTCGCGCCATGGCGAGTACGGCGGCGACGAGCCCACGGCCGTCGCCGTTGAGGATGTGGAGATCCACGATCTCTGCCACCTCCAGCCCGAACTCGTCGAGCCCCGAAACGGTTGCCTCGGCGAGTCGTTTCGTGTTCGGCACGAAAATGAGTGTTATCGATATCTGACGCCGTCGGACGCGGTAGGTGAGCCGGACTTCGTTTTCGGAGACCGTTTGGGAGTTATGGAGGTTGAGGACGGAGCGGTGGAGGGCGAGGGATGCCATGTGGCTGCGGGAGCTTTAGGACGGAAAGAAAGAAGGCGAGGAGTACGCACTGGTCATAGAGTGGCACGAGCCGGCCGTCGTCCTCGTCGACGCGGGCGGCCTTGACGGCCTTGTCCGCCTCGGCGCGCTGCGCGCGCAACGCCTCGACCTCCTGCGTGCCGGATTTGACGCTGCCCTTTACACTCTGCACCTGCTTCTCCGCCTCCTGGATATCGTCGGCGAGGACCTGCATCTCTGTCACCTGGTCCGCGAGGCGCTGGTCCGCGGCGGGGATGGTGAGGCGCGGCTGGGGGTGGGCGTGGCGGAGGCGCGTGAGGGCGAGGCGCGCGTCGAGGATCTTTTGCGTGAGGAGCGCGGCTTTGGCGGCTGAGTCTTTTAGCTTTGTGTAGTCTAGGGCTCATTTAACATGGAAAGCTGTGAGAAGGAACGGGAGGAACGCACCCTGCTCGACCGTCGGCGCGAGCGTGCGGATGTTCGTGCGCACTTCAGCCAGGCCGGCCTTTGCGACGCGCAGGCGCTCCTTCTTCTCATCGCACACGAGCGCCAGCGCCTTGTTGTCATCCGGGGTGACGAGGTTTACGTCGCCGATATCGCTCACGATGGCAGTGACATAGCGGGACTTTGCGTTCTGCTCCAAGTACCGGAACTTGAGATTTCGCAGGAAGGCCTAGCTCAGTGTCAGTAAAGTTGATCAACCGGTTGCGGGGTGCAACACACCGTCTGGGTAGCCAAGTCCTGTGCGACGACCGCCGGGTCCTTGAGCTCGATGTCGTCGGTGTCGGAGCCGTCTTCCGGGGGTTCGTTGAAGCGGGAGACGCTGTGCAACAGCTCGAGATTCGCCTTTTCAAAGGCAGCCTGGAAGGCACTTGCGCCTTGGAGGATTGGGTCTTGGGACATGAGGGGAGGAAGAGAGGTTGATCCACATCACATGACCGTGTTTACACGACGCGTCTCTTCTCGCGTGCCACCACATGGCGCAGTCGCACTCGTTCCTCGACTCCTTGAACGCCGCTCAGCTCAGAGGTACATACACCACGAGATTTGGCGCGTTCTCTTACCCCAGATTCAGCTGTTTTACATGAGCCCGCCGTTCCCCTTCAGATTCTGGCTGGCCCTGGGTCTGGAAAGACCAAGGCGAGCCGTCTGAGGTCGAACCGCCGAATCCTACTCATCTTGACCCGCTAGGTACTGACCTCTCGAATCTCCTACCTCATCCTTCACCACTTGCTCCCGCCGTCTTCAATCTGCGCCGTCACATTCACCAACAAGGCCGCCAATGAAATGCGCGAGCGCCTCAGTAAACTCATTGGGAAGCAGAGGACGTCCGAGGTCCGCATGGGAACGTTCCACGCGCTCTGTGCACGCTTTCTCCGCAAGTTCTCAAAGGTCGTTGGGATTGAAGGGAACTTCACCGTGTGTGATATGGAGGAAAGGTGCGGCTATTCTCTCTCTCTTCGGACTGATTTTCATCTACCTGCAGTAAAAAGATCATCTCGGGCCTCTTGAAACCATACAATGACTTTCTTGCGTCAAAGGACATTACCCTCAAGGACGGAACCGTCCTCTCCTTCATTTCCAAGGCCAAATCAAAAGGCCTGACCGCGAAAGCCTTTGTCGCCGAACACACCAAAGCCAACGAACGCAAATCCTCCTCCGATTTTGACCCTCAGGACGACATTCAGCGGCTCGTCGGGAAGATATACCACGAGTACGAAAAGTCCTTGCGGCGGAGCAATAGTCTTGATTTCGACGACTTGTTGCTCTTTGGGGTCAAGCTCTTTGCGGAGCATCCGCCCGCGACTAGCTGGTGCAGGCACGTTCTTGTTGATGAGTTGTACGTCGCTTCTTGTACGTCTCGAATTTCTTTGACAGGTATTTAGCCAGGATACGAATGTGACACAGTATGAGCTCATGCGAGCGATTGGCGCGCCAACTGGGGGCTGCGTCACAGTCGTAGGCGACCCCGACCAATCTATCTACGGGTGCGTACAACCTAAGTCTGCCCCGGTGAGGACTAATCGGCTCTAGATGGCGCTCTGCAGAGGTCGGGAATCTGGCACGCATGCGAAAGGGTTGGTGCACTTCCACCGAGACTATTGGCTGACCTAACACTCTCAAAGACTTTGTCGGGGCCGAGCAGATCTTCCTGGAAGAAAACTACCGGTCTACCGCCTCCATCCTCAAAGCCAGCCTCGCCATCGTCTCGCAAGACAAGTCGCGCATACCCAAAACGCTGCTCACGTCCCACCCCTCGGGCCCCACGCCGGTGCTGCGGGCGTTCCCGTCCGAGCACGCCGAAGCCGCCTTTATAGCCGTCGAGATCAAACGCACTGTGGCGTACATGGGCGGCGTCCTGCGGTGGGGCGACTTTGCGATTCTCCGTTCGTATTCGAACCATTGCAGTAATAGCGGAACTGACGCCCCGCGCGCAGTTCGATTCAGTGCGCTGTCGCGCGCGATCGAAAGCGCGCTGCAGAAGGAGGCGATCCCGAGCGCGGTCCTCGGTGGGCACAAATTTTTTGAGAGACTCGAGGTATGTTGCATCCTACCGTCTTTGCACTTCGCTGACGGCCCTAGATCAAAGACCTGCTCGCGTACCTCCAGCTCGTCGACAACCCCAATTTCGTGCCCGCACTGACGCGCGCGATAAACGTGCCTGGGCGGGGCATCGGCGAGAAGGTACGCATTACACTATGCCCTCTACGTGCTTGGTGTTAAGCTTGATATCCATTTATGAATTCGCAGTCGATCACGGCACTCATCGCGCGCGCAGACAAGACGCACGCGTCGCCGCTCGCTGTGCTCGAGCGCATCCACGACGCGGAGCAGCCCGACATCCGGCCCGCGGTGAAGGGCAAGGTGGGCGGGTTCGTCAAGGCCGTGCGCGTGTTGCGCAAGCTCGCGAATGAGGTGCGTTATCTTCGAGCTGCTGTGAAGAAGAACGCGACTGAAGGTGGTTGAGTGCAGGGCGCGTCGCCGCCGGACCTCATCCGGCGGCTGCTCGAGCTGATTGGGTACGAGGACCATCTGAAGAAGACGCAGCCCGACTGGGAGGGGCGGTGGGAGAACGTGCAGGAGCTCATTACGTTTGCGAGCGAGGTGGAACACGATGTGAACCAGGCTGGTGGGGATCTTGACCTGCTTGGCCCTTCGCCAACGAGGTAACATTTTTTTCTTCTTCGCCAATGCGGGATGATGTTTATGAGGACCAGCGACTCGGATACGCCTCTTCGCCTGTTCCTACAGGCCTCAATGCTCTCATCGGAAGGCGACACCCAAAGCGACGAAGATAGCAAGGAGGTGAATATTCGCATCCATCCATATCCCTGCCTACTTTACCAACACCCGCCGTCTTCAGAAAGTGACCATCTCTACATGCCACGCCGCGAAAGGGCTGGAATGGCCCGTGGTGATCATCCCCGCCGGTACGCCCCTTCTCCCGCTGGGGTCCATACGCTCATTGAACCGCCGCGCCAGTCGAGCAAGGGACGTTCCCCTTCTACCGCACGGACGACGTCCAGGAGGAGCGGTGCGTCTTCTTCCTGTTCTCCTTCCTCAACGCCGCGCTGACACGCCGCCCCAGCCGGCTCCTGTACGTCGCGTGCACCCGCGCGCAGAGCCTGCTGTACCTCTTGCACGCCGCCAAGCGCAAGGTCGGCGGCGAGACCAAGACGAAGGACCTCTCCGAGTTCGTGGCGGCCGCGACGAAGGAGCACGCGGTGAGCCGCCCCGTTTCCCGCCGCGCGCGCCCGGTTAATTAGACACGTGGGGGCAGACGATATTCACGCCGCGCGCGGCGCAGTTCGTGCCGGCGGAGCGCGCGGTGGTCGCGCGCGTGCTGGGGCGGCCCGAGGCGCCCGCGGCGGAGGTCGCGCGGCGCGTTGCGGAGTTGTGCGTCCCGCTCATTATAATTACAATCGGGTGCATGCGCTGACGCTCCGGCACGCAGCCGCAAGACGGCGCGCTACCTCGCGGGGGAGGCGGACGACGCGGCCCAGCCGGCGGTGGCGTGGCACCCGGCGCTCGCGCTGCCTGGTTAGTCCTTTCTTTCCCTCGATTCCCGTCCGCGCGTTGACGGTCGAACTAAGGGATCACGCGTGCGACGTCGCTGGTCGCGCCCGGCCCCTCGTTCGTCGCGCCAGCGGTGCCGGCGGGTTCGGGTTCGGGTTCGGCGCGGGTGGGAGCGCGCATGTCTGGGCCCTCGCGTCCCCCATCGCACGCCCCCGCCGCCGCCGCCGCCGCCCCCGCGCCAGTCCTCACGCCCTCGACGTCCCGCCCCAACACCGACCCCGCGCCCGCTGCCGGCCCGTCCAAACCTCCCGTTCCTCTCGCCGGCGGCGTCGGCGTCAAGCGCCGGCTGGGCATGGGCCGCGGGACGACGGGCTTCCCGAACAAGAAGTTCAAGCCTCCGATGTTGGGATAGCTGCCATGTCTCGTCTGTTCATCCAGTTCTCGTGCTTTAGTCTGTATTGCTAGTTTAGTTGTATTCCTACCGCCCGCTATAATGATCGAGCAACCGAATTGTCCGACCAGCGAAATTTACACCACCAAGCGATCTCAACAGATGATCAATTCACCATTAACAGCTCTAGATCTTACACGGTGAACCCCGGAAATACGCATGAGCTAGCTACATAGTACATTGCAGGGAGGCAAGACGCTGTAACGTACATTTATCTTTTCCTACCAAGTACACAACTTCCCTTCCCTTCCCTTCCGCATCCGCGTCGTCGGAGGCAGGCGGCCACCCGCATCTAGGACCCCGCCGCGCGGCGCTCACGGCCGCTTCGCGCCCCGCCACGCGGCGCCCCCGCCGATGCCGATCCCAAAGCTGCCGAACGCGCCGGCGGGCCCCGCGCTCGCGGGGACGCTCTGCTCGATGGGCGTGTACGGGCCCGACGCGCCCGCGCCGACGGACTCGGTGCGGCCGTGCCCTGCGAGGCGGCCCGCGGGCGTGCCGGGCGGCTGGAAGGTCGGGCGGTAGGACGTCATGGGCAGCGCCTGGATGGAGAGGAACTTGTTCGGGAGCGGGCGGTCGTCCGTGTTGTACTGTGGGTGGGTGTGTTAGCGGGCGGAGGGAGGGAGGGAAGGAAGGGGGGCACCTGGAACTCGAGGCCGATGCCGTCGGCCTCGGAGACGTCGAGGAGCTTGACGAGCTTCTTGCCGATGGCGTTGAGGCGCTCGACGTCGTCCTTGGTGCGGGTCCAGACCTGGATGCGGTCGACTTTGGAGCGGAGCGAGACGACGGCGCCGCAGATGATGTCGTGCCCCTCCTCGAGCTCCTCGCCGACGAGCGCCATGGCGAGCCAGTTCCAGCAGCGGTCGAGCAGCGCGGCGTTGTTCTTCATCGTGAGCACCCACTTGCCGCCGTTGGCGTTCGCCTCGTCCTCCCACATGGGCTTGATGCCCGCCTTGAAGAGGTGGTAGTTGGAGTTGCGCTCGAGCTGCGAGGGCGGCTTGAGCCAGTTGAAGTAGCGGCAGAACTCCTCGACGGTGGAGAACTCGCCGACGACGGTGAGGCCCGCCTCGTAGTCGGTCGACTCGGGCGGGTGGGGGACGAAGCCCTCGGACGAGGTGGCAGAGGGCGGCGTGGGCAGGGGCGTCGCGGGCGCGGACGGGAAGGGGACCTTGGTCTTGCAGTCGTGGTAGATCGTCCTGGGCGGAGGGGGGGGGGGGGGGCGGAGATTAGACATGGATCTGGGGACGATAACGGATCGGCAGCGCGCACCAAGGGTACTCGAGCGGGTGCTCCGGGGCCTTCATGGGGAAGCCCGGGGTCTTTGGGTCCTCGATCATCTCTGCGTCCGGGGGCTTGGCGGTGCCGTCGACGCTGAGGGCGCGCGTCTTTTGGAGGCGCGCGGTGATGGCGTCGAGGCTGGGGATGTTCTTGTAGCCCACCTTGACGCCGCTTTTCTTGTCGGACACAGTCTCCTGGTTGAGCTTGTCGAGTTTTTCCGAGGTGAGGTGGGTGTCGCCGCCGGGCACGGTCTCGTTGGACGGCGTCCCGGAGCGCGGGGAGGCGCTCAGTGCGGCGGGGGACGCCGAGCGGGTCGAGGAGGCATTGACTGCCATCGAGTCGGTTGTGGCCACGGTGGACAGAGAGGTCGTCGACGCATTGCCCGTGGTTCTGAGCGTAAATGCTGCCAGCCTCGGACGCGGTGCGGCGGTCGAGGCTGCTGCTGGCGGCGAGGCTGCGCCGTTGGGAGCATTGATATTTATGCGGGCAGCGAGCTGGTTGAGCGACGGCAGCCGGCTGGGCTGCGCTTTTGCTGGCTGGTCGGGAGAGGAAGACATGGTCGCGGTTAGATCCAAAGTGTCAATCACATCATATATCCATCTTGCCTCCTACCAACTACCTCCTCGTATCTACTGCTGTGTCCATCTAGACCCTCCTACCCATCATTCACCCAAATCCCAGGCGTCGAGACCAAGGGGTGTCTTATGCGTTGAGCAAGATCACCAATGCCCGATTTTTCGACCGCTAATATGTACATCTGGTGCCTTGAGAACCGGGGCCACTCGAAGGTCTCGACTGGACTGATCACGAAAGTGCTAATACAATTTACAAAAGACCAGCACCGCTGGGCTCCGGTACGGCGTTGGGAAAGTCCCAGAATAACAACTCCCGGCGGAGCTTGGTCGCTGGGGTTTGGGTTTGGATTTGGATTTGGTGCGCCGATGGGGGATTGGGGAACTTGTCGCGGACTGGGAGGATGGCTCGCAATGAGGATTGAAGGCGCCCTTGTTCAGTGGCAGGCTTCTCGAGCGTATTTCTTACTGCGCGCTACCGATATCGCTCTGCTGCCGCGCCGCCACGATATCAATGGCTTGTTCGGTTTTCGTAATACATCGTCCGGATGGGGGCGTTTCGAGCAAATTCCGACCTGTTTGTTCGCAACTCGCATTCCAATATTTGGGCGCATCGCGCGCGAGGCTTGCGAGTCTCGTGGCGGAGTTCAAGGCAGTCGAAAATCGCGGATTCGCGAAACAATTCGACTGCCAGACCCAAGCCCTTCAACGCTGGCCTGGGCTTCCTAGCACCAAAATTCAGAGCCCACCGGGACGCCGGCGGGCCGTTGGGGAAGTCGCGGAGCACCTGTTCATACGCGTTGCGCCAACGGGGCCCGGTCGCTTCGTCACGGGGACGTATCGGAGAATTGAGTATGGAGGGGGGCGCAGGTGGGTGTGCTGCATGCAGCATGTCGTTGGACAGGTTATTTGCTCACAGAGGGAGCATGAAAAGGCAAAGAGGACGGCGCTCCTCGAGAGGCGCCGTTTCCTGGTGCCACCATCTATATCGTCCTCCTCAGGTAATAGACAGGGGTGTTTCCCTTATTTGTTCGCATCCCAAATGCGGAAGCACACGGAAACCCACACTCGATCATGATGATGATGATCGCCGATCGGCCTCATTCACTTATGACGCGGTGGAGCCTGCGAGACGAACATATAAATAAAAGCCCGCACGCAGAAATCGTTCCACAAATCCGCTTCTAGCCTACCCACCAACCAGAACCAGAAGCACCAGAACATGCCCGCCCCCTCATACCGCTCCACGATGGCGCAGACGTTCTACCTCCTCCTCAACACGCCGCTCGTCGAGCCGCGCAGCCGCTACCCGGACGTCGCGCTGCAGGACATGTCCGCCAGCCGCGCGAGTCTAAGCTCGCGCAGCTCCGTCGACTCCGCGCGCAGCCTCCCCCGGAGCTCAGTCGACTCTTTCGTGCGTGCACTCTCTCTTGTTGGCGTTGTGTATAATCTGATGTGGGTCTTTTCGTAGAGGAGCGCTACGGCATCCATCCCAGACTCGCACGCGCCGATACGCCCCGTCGTACGGTCATAGCTCGGCGCGAGAAAATCCAAGTGAACGCTGCACGAGCCCACGAATATCACGACCCCTGAGAAGAATCATTACACGAAAATAATCCTGTACACACCAGCCGCTACTTATAATCCCCCATAGACCGCATTACAATAATCGTAGACAGAGCAATGATACATATTTGAGAATTCCTCTTGTCTTGAATCGCCATCCTCGCCTTCCCCCAAGACCAGACACGCAGCACGCCAATCGATCCCGAAAAAAAGCAAGTAGAATAGATAGGGCAAGAAAATACATGCACGGACGCGTAGCACTGCTCTACTCGTCCCCGATTTTTGGCGCGAGGTAATACCTGACGTAGCCCTGCCCAAAGTCGTACGCCACCAGCAGCGGTACCTCGTTGCTCATCAGCAGCGACACGGTGTTTGTCAGACTTGCCGATTTCGAAAAGTTGACGAGGTATTTGAGGGAGAAGGTGAGGGAGACGTGCGAGTTCATCGAAAAGTCGAATACTGTCAACGCGAGCATGAATGAGTATGAGGACGGGCGAGAATGCAGGGATGTGTACCAGGCTTGTCTTCCTCATCCTTCTTGGTTTTGCCTTTACCCTTCGTTGTTTTGGCCTTCTTGGCGGGCTTGGACGAACCGTTCGCCTGAGGTATTGATTAGAATCTGAACGAGCAAGGCGACGAAAAGGGTACCTTTTTCTTCCGCTTCTTCCCGCTCTCCTCGTCCTCGTCGCCGCTGGGCTCAGCCTCGCTTTTCTCCTCCTCCTCGTTGTCCGACTCGGGCTTGAACTCCTCCACGTCCTTGTCCTCGTCCATCTCGACGTCCTCGTCCCCGTCCTTCTCCTTCTTCACCTTCTCCTTCTTCACCTTCTTCTCCTTCTTCGGCTTATCCTCGTCCTCGTCCCCGCCCTCCTCGTCCTCGTCCTCCTCGGGCTCCTCCCCCCGTGCGCGCGCCCGATCCGCCTTCTTCTCCTTGTCCGTCTTGACGCGCCCGATCTCGCCGTCCTTCTTGAGCAGCACGCTCCCGTTCGCCGCCTCGCCCTCGCTCGCGAAGCGCACGCCCTCCTTGCTGACCTCGATGCGCACGCTCTCGCCCAGCGCGCTCAGGTCGCGCACGATGCGCGAGAACTCCGCCGCGGGCATCACCACCTCCGCGTCGTAGTCCGTGTCGGGGATCCCCAGCGTGTCCGAGTCGATCTCCATCAGCTTCATGTCGTACTCGGCGATCCTGTCCGAGCCTGCGTGCGCGCGTCAGCGCGCGTCCCTGTCTTTTTTCGCAGAGAAAGAAAGAAAGAAAGAGGCGTACTCTTCGCCTCGTACACGAGGTTCAGCACGTCCGCCTCGTCGGCCGCCTTGAGCGTGCACTCGTCGTCGTCCTTGGCGCACTTGAGCACCTTCGTCAGGCTCGCGAGGTTGACGCCGAGCGGCATCGGCCGGTCGCAGCGGAAGCGCTTGAAGCCCGCCGCCTCGAGGTGCACTGCGACGAGCGCGACGTGCGAGTTGTCCATCGCCTGCAGGTTCAGGCCCTCCTCGTTGCACTCAAAGTTGGCGTCGGTGACGAGCTCTTTGATCGCTGGAAAGGACGCGTCGCGGTGAGCGCAGCGCTGGGGGCGGCGGCGGTGGACTGACCGTCGAGCAGCTTCTTGAGGGTGCCGGCTTCTTCGAGCTTGGCTTCGAGCATGGTGGGTGGGTGGAATGGATGTGGTGGTGAGGAAAGAGACGCGAAGGGTGACGTGACGGCACGCGTCAAGACACTATATTTTCTGTCACGCTGCGCACGGACCTCCTTGGCTCTGTCAAAGCGAGAAGAATCAAGGCCATCAGATCTTCAGAATTCACGAGCTCATGCAACACCGGCAATACAAGAAAACCCAGCCAGCTGGGCCCATAAATAAATAAATCCAATCCAATCCACAAAATAAAATTTATCGTGATCCAAATCCAAACCCCCATCCATCAGTATCGGGTGAGTAAAACGCAACGACCGTTAGCGGGCGAGGTGAGTGGTTTGTGGTCGCTCGATGGCGGGCGGCGGCGAATGCCTGGTCGGCGTGGGTGCGCGGAGCGGTGTGGAAAAGGAAGGTATGGAAACGAGCGCCTGGGGAAAGGAAGGTGGTGCCTTGCCAGCGTGGGGCTGTCGAGAACGTAAAACGAAACAAAACCAGGGGGTGCCAGTGGGCGTCGGGTGCCTTGTAGGCGTGGTGCGACGCGGCCAGCGTCGAGGAAAAGACAACGAGACAGGCAGACAACGACGAGGAACGGCCTGACGAAGCCGAATGAGTATATAAAAAGACGAGAAGGGAATAAAAGACTAACTACGATATCACCCTCGACACCAAGAGATCAACTCCAATCCGAAAGCTGCTCAGCCAACGCTTCCCGCGTCGAAGCGCGTCCGCCCGCAGGCCAGCGTCGGGCTGAGTCGGATCGACCACGTACCGCGGCGTGCGACGGCCAGGCGTCCCGTCGGCCGCACATCTTGGTCTTCGCGCCGTGGTCCCCTCGGGAGTGGGTCGGTGGTGGCGGTAGGGTGAGGTGTGGTGCTCGTCGTCGTCGTCATCGTCTCCAGCGTGCAGGGCAAGTCCGGTCGAGGGATGCCGGGGCGACGAAGCATCGGGAGAACCAGACCGACGTCTATCCATCCCTCTTCACGGCACATCCATCCTACACGCCGCTGGGTGCCTATCTCTATGTCTTCGGGTGGGATCCTCGGCCGAGTAGTGCACGGGGGGCGGCGGCGGGAAAGACGGTCGGCTTAGAGATAGCGGGGCGACGAGGCATCGGCGGGAGGGAGACTGGTGCGTCCTGGTCCCGCGGACCCGCGTCTATCCATCCCTACACGCGACGCATCCTTCCGCACGCAGCGAGTACCCGTGCAGTCCTCTCGGCTGCGACTCGGCGGGGGGCAGCGGTGAGAACGGGTGGCGACCGCGAGATGCGGGGGCGACGGGGTATCGGACGGGAGGGAGACTGGTACGTCTTGGTCCCGCGGATCCCGTCTATCCATCTCGGGACGCGACGCGACTTGCTGCAGCTGGAGCCCGGCGAGCGCAGTCGACTGGCAGTGTCGCAATCCCAACGGGACGACATCGAGAAGGAAGTTGGGGTAGGCGGAATGGAGAGCGCATAGGCGAGGCGGATCGGCGTCGAAACGCGCGAGGTGTCGCAGTCTCGATGGGGCCGACGTCGAGAGGGAAGCTAGGGTAGGCGGGACGGAGAACGCGAAGGGCGAGACGGACGAGGTCGAACGCGTAGTCGGACGACGTCGAGGATCGAGCGCATGAGCGAGGCGGGCAAGCGTCGCAGTCTCGACGAGGGTCGGTGTCGAGAAGAAGGGCGGGGTGGGACGGGTATGCGGAGGAGTTTGACGAGTGGCTGCTACGGGTGACAATCCAAGACAGGTGCGGCTGACGAAGATTGGGGCAGCGCTGACGACAAGGCGAGTTAAGTAAGGATTCGAATTACTTTGCTGGTCACGATGGAGGGAACAATACTCACTCGAGCGAAAGCATTATCCAGACATACGAGGGCGACGTGAAGGAATAGACGCAGGCTCTAGGAAGGAAGTGGGGCGCAGCGCTTACAAGGCGAGTTGAGGATTCATCTCGCTGGGGAAGGAGGGAACAATACTCACTCGGCGATGGGACGTGTCATTCATATGCCTGAGGGCGCTGGGGGGGGGGGGAGAGCGGACGCCCGAAGGCTTGAGGAAGGAGGGGACGCCCGAAGGCTCGAGTAAGGAGTGGACGCCCACGGCAAGAAAAGAGTGCGTGCATGGGAGTATGTAGTGGGACGAAGCAAAGAGCGGATGGAGGCTGACCGTGGATCGCGTAAATGTTGGTGGTCCGATCGTCAACTGCTGACCGCGACAGCCACGTGCAAGTTGTCTCTGGAATTCGAGACCATAAACGGACAAGACTATAGCCAAAAAATGAGCATAGCAAGAGTCCAAGCAAAGGTCGAACTGAGGGAGTCCGGGAGAACGAATATCGTTCTTCCGCGTTCTTCCGGACTCGTGCGGCGGGCATTACAACGAAAACCCGGCTGAAGAAAAAATCGGGACGCTTCAGGTATTTGAGATATTTTGAGATTAGAACGAGCATTTGAATCGCACGCATCGCAGCGGTGAGACGAAAACTCGGCAAAGTATATACTACAATTTAATGGCTTCTCTGTTTCCCATCACGGCTAGTTAAACTAAAGATCAGCTGGATGGCAGAGATCGAGTAAAATAAACTGACTGGAATAGGAACGGCCTCGTCGAGGACCTGCTTCGCGGCCTGCACAATAATTTCCCATTCAACCGCGTGCAGCCGCTTCGCAAATTCCTCCAGCGTCTCCCCCTTCGTCAGCGGAACCTCCCGGACGACGAGAGGCTCCCCGCGGTCCACATCCTTCACCACACGGTGCACCATCGCTCCCGAGTGCGCGATCTCTCCCTTCTCAAAGGCCTCGTACGCCCGCTCGATGGCGTTCGTCCCGTCAAAGGTCCCGGGCAACGCAGGATGGAGATTGATCACAGGAACGCTGGCCGCATTTGCGAGGTCGAGGAAGCCCTCTGCGAACACATGCATCCAGCCGGCCAAGACGATGAGATCGGGGCGCGCCTCGAGAACGCGTCGGGCGACCTCTGCGTCGTAGTCGTCTCGTGTGTAGCCCGGATGGGCTTTTAGATATGGCTGCAGAGCCAAATATCCGGTGGGAATGGGCGGCTGGGCTTGCGCTGCGCGCGTCAGCCCGAATGCCGCCTTGCGATTTGAGAAAACGAGGACGATCTGGGCATTAGGGAGCGCGGGCGTGTTTTGGGCATCAATGAGAGCCTGGAGGTTGGTCCCTAGAACACAGTCATTCCCGTCTCTCGAGCGATGCCTCCGTTGATACCTGAGCCGGATACGAGGACGGCAATCCGCCGGGATGGGGAAGAGGTCATCAGAAATAAAGCTCACAGCCACCTGATCAAATAAGCAGCACCACGCAACCGCTGGTCAAAGCGACTTTTCGCAGATTTTCCATAAATGCACCGCGGCCGACTGGGAATGGCAATAACGAATGCGAAGTTCATGTAATTTCTCCCTCAATTTAAAAGCTCTCTACTCCCTGAACATTTTTGCTGGCTTGGATTCTCCCGTCCTTCGCCCGTTTCCTTAGGGTTTTTAAGACTCGGTTCACCTGGATATTCCGCCATCAGCGGCCTTTTCGAGCAGTCCGTCAGCCAACTAAATAATTACTAAGACGCTCTCTCAGCGTCTCTCAGCGTCTCTCAGCCGCTTTGTAACACCAGTGATCGGTCCGTCGAAAACAGCGCTGATGTCCGAACAATTGTGTCGGATATGACCGGACCGACTCTGGATGCACGGACGCGCTCAAGCATATATAAGAGAGCGCAACAGAATAATAATTACTGTATACGGAACTACCTCTTCGTCGCAATCAGATAGAAATGGCCCCCGCAGAAGACCTCCCCGTGACGCGCATGAACGAGTAAGCCTATCGTTCGACGGATGGTTCAATTCCAGCTGACTAATATTTTTTACCATTTAGTGTCTACCCAGGCATCGATCCCGAGCCCCACTTCGCCGGACAGACATACAAAGGAAAGGTCGTTCTCGTTACAGGTGCCTCTCGCGGCATCGGCGCAGAGATCGCCTTCTTTTACGCGCGCGCGGGCGCATCTGTCTCGCTTGTGGGGCGTAAAGAGGCGGACCTGGCCGAGATTAGGACGCGTATCCGCTCACAGGCGCCCAACGCTCTGGTTGAAATATTCGTCGCCGATGTGATTGATACGCAGGCGGTGAAGGCAGCGGTGGAAGGAACTGTCAAGGCCTTTGGAAAACTTGATATTGCAGTTGCCAACGCAGGCAAGGCCGATCCTTGGAAGAAGCGTAAGGCTAGTTTCCCAAGCGTTTAAGCAGTGTTAATTTTTTGGCGCAGCGTTTACGGAGTACGACGCCGATAACTGGTGGAAGACGGTTGAGGTGAACATTCGCGGTGTTTACAATGTTGCCCAGTGAGTAAATCTGGATCCTGCCTTTCATCGCTGACGTCCCGGTCAGCTTTGCGCTCTCGGAGCTTACCAAGACCAAGGGCTACAATATTATCATCGGTTCCGTCGGCGGGCAGATACGCATGCCGTTTGCGTCGTCCTATGTCACCTCCAAGCACGCCGTGAACCGCCTCAACGAGTACATCCACATCGAGCACCCAGATGTGAAGACATTCTCTCTGAACCCTGGTTCGATCAAGACCTCGATGGCGGACAATAACCCCGAGGCTGCGTCGTGGCTTATCGACAGCTTGCAGCTCCCTGCGGCGACATGTTTGCAATTGACAAGCGGCACGGGGGATTGGTTGAGTGGCAGGTGGGCTGACTGATTTCTTTTTGTCGAAGGACTGACGCGTACTTGGCAGGTATGTGTCGGCCAACTGGGAGTTGGATGAGGTTGAGGCGGTTTGGAAGGCCAGGATAGTTGAGCAGGATGCTCTGGTAAACCGTCTCCATATCCCTGTTTAAATCTGATGTTAGATACTCCTTGTGGAATGCCAAACAAAAAATGAATTGGGACCGAATCCATTCACTCTACCTCGTCCAGCTCCTCAGCCGGACTGGAAGAAAAGGGAAAGTCCTCCCTAATCAATAGCTCTAGATTATAGGCCTTGGAAGTACAGAAACGGAATGATGCGTTGAGGAAATCAGCGAAATCAAGAGCTTCTTGTAGGCTGAAGAGGTAAGTTGGACCATGGTGAAGAACGCTTCGAAAGGCCGTCCACGATTCCAAGGGCCATTATCGAAAGCGGGCATGATGATCCGGTTGAGTCTGGAAGTCCTCAGTGGGAAAAGCCTTCAGTTAACGAAAACGCGTAGTGACGCTTCGACAAATGGCTCGAGTTGCGACCGAAATGAGTACTATTCCAGTCGATTGTTCATGGGGGGGATGATATGAGCATCGCATACAACGCTGGTCGACTGTTGCTCGACTGAATGCACAGGAGTGACAGGACCGAGGACTTGACAGTGTGAAGGGAGGTGAAGGGAGAAAGAGCTCGAGCCCATCAATATTACGGATACCGTATTTGTCAGGTTTAAACTTTTGTCGGAGCTCCGCCATATCTCTTAAGGTCCACGACGCCTGTGAGTCCCGTCCACTTCTCCGTCCTAGACTGAAACCCACGTGAACGGTTTCGCTCCCCGCCTCCGAGTCGTCTCTGTCCCATAGACTACGGCAAAGTGCTTGCCACATTTTTGCCAGTTGTACGCAGACTGGTTACGAGTCTATCTGTCCCAGCTCTCTCAGAATCTCGCCCTTTGCAAAATAAAGTTGGATCGGGACCCTCACTACGGCTGGTAATCTGTTTGGACCTTAAGTTGCCTATGGGAACATCAGCGGCATGATGACCTTCCCTGTCATAAAAGGAGATCAGAGTATTGCACATTCCTACTACTTGGAATGACCGATACAGCTCCTACTCAGATAAGCGCCCTTAACGTTGTTATGGTGCGTCTTTGGACTCTCGCGACTCCACGATCTCACTTTGCGTCCAGGGTGCCATGACATTTGGTGAAGCTGGCGTTGATGGCTCCAGAGTCAGCGACGCCAAAGATATCGAGGCAATTCTGGATGTGTTTCTGAAGCACGGCCATCGCGAGGTAATACATATTCAGCGTAAGGCAGGCCCAGGATTACATCTACTAATCCCCAACTATAGGTTGACACGGCTCGCGTTTACTGTCGGGGCACAGGTGAAGCGTATCTCGGAAAGATTAATTGGCAGGAGAAAGGCTTATTGATGGAGACCAAACTATATCCTTATGTGGTGCGTCCTCTCAAGCATATAGCAGGACATTCGCTCACCAATCGACTGATTCGACACAACAGCCCAAAGTCCTCACGGGCAATGAATTTACTGGATCGCATTCTCCGGAGGTATAATTTCTCCAACATTTTTTAGGCCGAGGTTTTGACACTCTCCCAGGACCTCCGGAAATGGTTGATGGTGTCCCTCAAAGCACTCAACACGAAGTAAGAAACTTGCGATATAAACAATCGACGCACTAAAATTAGGCCAGCAAACTCGAAATGTGGTACCTCCACGGCCCCGACCGCTCAGTGCCCTACGAAGTGACTCTGAAGGCCGTAAACGACCTTTACAAAGAAGGTCATTTCAAGCGATTCGGCATCAGCAACTACATGGCGTGAGTGTCATTCAGCCGTCTTGAATAAAATCTCATCCAGGACTTTAGCTGGGAAGTTGCTGAGATTGTCGAGATATGCAAGCGTTTCGGCTACATACAGCCCACCGCATACCAAGGACTCTACAACGTCATCCATCGCGGAGTTGAACCCGAACTGTTTCCGTGTCTGCGCAAGTATGGAATCAGCTTCTATGAGTTTAATCCTTGTACGCCGCATCTCCTACTCCCTTCGACCGCGTTTGTAACAGCACGTAGTGGTGGGAGGATTCTTCACCGGCAGATACATTTCGGCGGACGACGCGGTTGAAAGCGGTTCACGGTTCGACACCGCAGGCTTCCAGGGTAGGGTAAGTTTAACAATCCTTAAACTATCCCCAGAACCTGGTCTGACAGTTCTTTGCAGAATTATCGCAAGAGGTGATCGCCATGAAACTTTCCAACATCGTTACTCTGAGCGCAGTTTCCAGATACTGGAACGACGCGTATTTCAACGCGTTGAAGGCAGTTCGACCTTTGATCGAGAAGCACAATTTGACGATGGCGGAGGTCGCGTTGCGCTGGATCTCGCACCACAGCCTCATGCGTCGTGAACACGGCGATTCGGTGCTCATAGGAGCCTCTAGTCTGAACCACATTGAACAGGTGCGCTATCCTGTTCTAACGCTCGATTCCTACTAAACTTGACATTCCTAGAACCTCGTCGACCTCGAGAAGGGCCCGCTGCGTAAATCGCTCGTTTGTATAGTTGTTCTCTTTACTGATTTGATGCTCAGCGGAGGAGGTGGTGAAGGCGTTGGATGAGGCCTGGTTCAGTGTCAAGGTACACGCTAGTCCCTACTATCATTGAGGCGTGAATGAGGTGGATAAAGGTTGCTGTATCAGCGCAGCTGTGTAGCGTTATTTTGAACAACTGGTTGAATTTTGAATCAGCAGCGTACCAGACTCGTTTGAAGGAATTTAAACCGTTCAATTGTGGCTGGACATTTTCTACGTCCATTCTCGAATCCACATTATTATCCTGAGCGTTGGACGGAAGATTGGGTGCTGACTTACGAACCTTAATATGTTCTGCGCTTAAGCCAGCTCCGCAGTCTGGCGGGTTCGTGATTTCGGACATCGCGTCCTCAAGATTTTCTCGAACCGTGGCTTATATCTCCCTACACCGAGCGAAAACAACTGTCATACGAGGACCTAAACACCAGGGCCGCCCCTGCCTTTAAATTTCTGTATTCACCACCCACCGGGATTGTAGTACCCATGGCCTTACGCCAGCTTCGCCGAATTCTAATAATCAACCGGCCTTCGTTTGCCTTGACATTAGCCAATTTTCGGCGCGTAGACAACACCGTCGATCCCCTCGATAACCGAGCTTCGGATTTTAGCTTTCGAACGTGGCTGACCCATAAAACCTGGGCATATGTTTTTCTTCTTCTTCCTGCATGGCTCGCAGGTAAATTACCTTTCACGCGCGTTGAAGGGGGACCGCAACTTGGTCGATCCTTGCATTGCAGTGCGTATGTACGGCGTATGTAATCCGGAGAGCTACATAATCCCGGGTGCAAAATTCGAACACGCGGAATTCATTACAACCAAAGTCAGAGATCCCTACTGGCGACGATTGCCGCACCGATTTGAATCGGCAGCAATTGCGTCACCCGCGTTCCGCCGTATTGTAAGCCCTGAAGCTGTATACTGCGGAGACGCGGAAACTGGAGCGCAGAGATGGTCGTGTTCACTCGGTGCCATTCACTGATGTCAGTCTCGGTCGGAAACCCAGGCGGGACGCCGAGGACATTCATATGAAGGGTCTCGAGATTTTCTCGGCCCGAGCCGACGAGTGTTTCGCAGACGATTCTGGGCATTGCGTGGGCGTAGCACTCGAAGGATAGCGATCGGACATTGACGTTGTGTGTCAAGTCAAGGGGCAGCACCTCTAAAGTGATAATCAGGTCAGTGAAAGGCGTTGGATAGCGAAAAGAGTTCTTCCGACCTTTCCGTGGGTAGACGAGCACTAAAGAATCCAGAGAAGCGCCCGTAGCCGCCAAATATCGTGAAATAGCTGGAGACTCCTCGCCCCAGATGTCTCGCAAAACTAAAGACGATGCTACGGGAACTACTTCAAGGGTGAGAAACCAGCCCAATATGACCCTCAGGGGGCAGTTCAGATCCAGATGCGACAGTTTCGGAACGGTGGCGAGCATTGGCAGCGTCACTATGTCGTCCCCGTCCCAATCTCCTGAGAGTTTGAGGGATCGTAAGGAAGGGATGCCCGAAATCCAGGTCGCAATGACAAAGAACGAGTTCGCCTCGAATGCCTCTAAACACAGGGATTGCAGGTTCGGAAACGCGTGCGGTAACGCCACCGGAGCAGTCGACAGATCCAACCCTTCAATTCGCAGCGACGTCACATTCCCTAGGCCTGTAGCGGCGAATTTAGGGACCCTGTGAGATACCGACGGACTGCCAGTATCAATGTCATCCAAGTCGTCCAAAAACGATTCGACGCTGGCCGAGTCCAGCGCTAATTGGGACAGCAGATGAAATCTGGCGGAAGGGAGCCAGTACCGGCAGACGAGCGTGCAGGCCGAGAGTGTCGTGCTGTCCGAGTGCACGAAATCGAGGAGGAGATCAACCAGTTCTGGCGGGAACATGGTAGAGTGGATGACAGTGGATGACAGAGTACGCGCCGAAAGGGGATACGTTCTGAAGCTCTATCTTCCATCACCAACCCGGCCGCCCACAGCTCAGAGCCTCCGACGAGCGACTTCACGAATGTCAATGGCGACGCTGCTCCAGGTGCCACCCGAAATATGTGCACAGATTTGCGAGGACGTGGAGTGTGCAGACCTCGTTACTTTGTGCACGATTTCTCGCCTGTTTAGAGATCAGGCGCAGCGTTTGATATATCGCACGGTGGATCTCGAGGAATCTAGCCCACAAGCTCTGAGGTCTTGGTGTTTAGCCGTCACCCGACACCCGCAGCTCGCCGAACGCGTCCATACTCTTTCATTGAGTCTTTCCCCCGACCTTGTCATCCGACGCTACAAAAATCGGCCGAGCCCTCAGCAGATGCGTAAACCTCAAAGAGCTGTCTATTCGGCCCAACACATACAACGGCTTCGGCGCCGGGTCAATTCAAGGATGGATTATCAATAAATGCCCTTTCCGCCTTGCCAAATTCACCAACTCCTACTTCAGGACCTCTTCCATATCGCAATTTTGGAGTGCCCAATCGGAGTTGCACGTTCTTTCGATCTTCACATGTTACAGCGATTTTCCATGCTACGATGACCAGCTCCCAAACTTGATCGCTCTCGAAGTGGGAACCGCGCAGGCCCTTCCGATAAATAGAGAGCTGCAACGCATTCAGCTGGGGCTGACAAGGCGCAGCGACAATTTGGAGCAGCTGTCTGCTCTGAGCCGATATTCCCCGACTTTGACGACATTGAATATCGTTCAAGTCGGGTTCGGATATAATAGTACAACGCTGGACATCTTCGAGCGCGTCGCGCAAGAGGTACCCGGCTTGATTCATTTCGGAATTACCGAACTTTATAAGAAGAGGGCAAGTTTTAAGACCTCGTTGAAAGACCCAAGTCGCTGATGCCCCTATAGCAGCCAGAGGTCTCTCCCGATTCGCTCCTTATCGACGACTCTCCAATCAGCGCTCTAACGAAGTTCACTAAATTGGAGACGTTCATTCTTTACTCCAAGACTATCATCGGCTTCCATGACTCGACGCTGAATCACAATTATGCACTCGAAACCCGGCCGGGGTTGAACACATTTGGGATGGCGATAATGACCGCATGCCCCACGCTCCGTCGGGCCATCGTCGGCGCATGGGTATACGACCCCGACCCAGACTCTCCCTGGCCCTTCAAGACCTCGGAATTGGTGTGCACGTTGCGGCGGACCTCAGGAGGGGGCAGCATCCAGTCGGAGTTTGGGACAGAATTTGATTTTGCTGGAACCTCGATGTTTTGGGAGCCATACCCATAAAGTTATTGCTCGGTGGCTGTAGCGATGTCGTTTATACTTGATGCTCTTTGTACTGAGCACATATATTAGGCACCGGCTCAGTACTCGTACTCACATCGATCCGAGATTCAGTACTATCCAATCGCGCAACTATCGCATTCGGAAAAAATGTTGAAATAGTCGCTGCGATATATGAAAATGAAATAAGAAAACTCAAACAGAGTTAGCCACTATACTGAACTTGCACCTTCTACGGCATGACACCAGGGACGAAGACCTACGCACCTGGGAACCAAGTGCGTTCAACGCATGAGTTCCGCCGCTGCGACAAAGTCGGGCTGTCCCAAGGGGTTGAACGCACTTGGCTCAGGTGCGTAGGTCTTTGCCCCGGTGCATGAGGGATGAAATACTCCGGGTCGCCCCTGGTATCATGCAGAGATTACCCTTCACAGCCTAACGAGTTGAGGGAACAAAGAGCCAAAACTTTGGCGTGGGACAGGGCAGAAATTAATCTATCAGGGATTAAAAAAAAATCAAAAGGTTATGACAACAGAGGGATTCGAACCCTCGCCCCGGAGGACCAGATGGACAGCATCCTGATTCTGGCGCCTTAGACCACTCGGCCATATTGCCCTTGTCTACAAAGGGTAAATTATGAATCACAACAAAATTCTGAGCAGAATGATACCCAAGAACTTAGAAAACGAATAACAAATGACCGAGATAGACCACCGACAACAGTGTTGGAACTAGGCCACCAGGCTGTGGACTGTGAAATTCATCGAATAGCTCCAGTACCCCAAACGAAAGGATTGTTGACCTTCGGATAGTGGCCTGAATAATGACTACGTATACTACTTTGAAGCTACACAGTCACGCGCGGGCTCCCATGTGTCCGCCTCCTTGGTCTTGCTCCTCTTCTTGCCCTTCTCCTTCTCTTCCCCCTTCCCAGGTTCAGACGCTTCCTTCACGCGCCTCGGGAAATATTCTAACCAGAAGCGCCGTGTCGAGGGGGGAGCTGGAGGAGGGAGGCAATAGCAGAGCCTTGCTGGATCTTACAGTCGCGTGGACCGCCTGCTTTGCGGTTCTGGGTATATTTGTTACCCAGTCCGCGTCTTCTCGAGCCTTGGTCTGGTCGCGAACGTGGTCATAGTGCTTGCCTGGGGGCGACGGCTGAACCAGAGCCAACGTGCCAAAGTCGTAACGCAACAGGTGTTCTGAGTCCAAGTTGAGCATTTATCTTTGCACATGAGGCACGAATAAAAACGTACGGCCGGTCCAACGTTCGGGGGTGCGCGAGCGGTCCCCCAAGGAGCCCCCTTTTGCCTCGCGTCTATAGGAAGAAGCTCGACGGGACATGTCAAAAGTTGGGGCAGGAGTGCGTCGACCGTGAGTGTGCGAGTTCCAGGTGGGCGTCCGGCGCATCGCTGACGCGCACGTACACAGACGGATATGCGTCAATACGGGAAGGTATCGAGAACCGCCGTGCTGCCGGGCGGGGGCCTGGGAGCATATATAATACACGGGGTGACAAGAGCATCAAGTTGTTGTTCTCTACGCAAGATAGTGCAGCCCACTGACAGGAATCACCCCAGGCTGCCTGGATGAGCGAGATCGTCGAGACTCCGACAAGGACCGAGGATATGGAGGATGACGATAGCGAAAGTGCCTGCTACTTGAGGAGCAGGTGAGAGCCTTTCGCTCTAAAGACATGCTGAATCGGAGGCAGAGTAGTACGTAATAGAGCTCGTGGACAGAGCATCAGGGGCTGGGTGCATGGCGTCGGGTGCGGAGTGCGAGGTGGGGGTGCATTCCCAATGGGCCGAAAGCAACGTGAAGAACACCGAGCTGGTATCCTGGGACTTGCGTATTTTTTCCACCTGATCGACATCGACAGACTCTTGATTAAACAGCTTTCATCTTTGTGAGGGACGTGGCAGAACACTCTCTGAGCTTGGTCGTGCTTCCTGTTTCAATTTTCTTGACGAGAAGAGAGGCCCGGACGGCATATTGCTCCCATATATCAGGGTTTATCTGGCGGCCCGTTCTCTGTGCTATTGGTCCTAGGTAGGTCCTGGGTAGTAAGATTCTTGGCCAACGGAAGCCGTCGGCGAGTAACACGACCACAGGAAATGTCCCGATTCTCGCGCCTTAGACCACTCATTGTCTTTGAGGATATGGGGAGATGATAGAGCGGAAGATTCTGAGCAGAATGATTCCGAATAAGCTGTACCCGAGAGACCTGGAATGAAGGAAAGAGGGGCCGTGTCACGTGAGGCCATCAATATTACGGATACGTCCCTTCCTCCATGTCTCTGTTCAAGAAAAAGGCAAAATCGGGGTCTACGACGCCTGTAAGCGCCTACTTCTCCGCCCTTTCAAAGGCAGAAACCCATGCTGTGAACGGCGTCGCTCCAACGGCGACCCCCGCCTTGTCTCTGTCGTCCAGCGTCACCTCCTCTTCGGAGGATACCGTGCTTCACGAGGACGACACGGAGATCGACAATGCGGACGGCCTCGCCCTCCCCCCGCGCGCCCCAAACTCGTCCGAGGTGTTCACCACCGTCCACACCGAATTCGGGCACTGCTCGAACCATAACTTTCGGGCGATCTCGCGCCACATTCCCGGCACTCCTGTCCCCGCCCACGTCGACCAGGACCCGCCCTACTACATCCTGCTGTCAACATATATAAGTTATCTTATTTTAATCTGCCTCGGCCATGTCCGCGACTTTCTGGGGAAGCGATTTCACCCCGGCGCGTACCGCCATCTCATGCCCAATGATGTGAGTGACTTTCAATGTCTCGTATGGCGAGTCTGACGCCTCTAGAGGGCTACGCACCGCTCAACTCCGACTTTGACTCGTTTTACACGCGTCGGTTAAAAACGCGGATGGATGAATGTTTTTCTCAGCCAGTCACCGGCGTTGCCGGCCGCACGATCCAACTCCTTGATCGCATCTCGCCCGACTACAACCACCACCAGGTTTTCACCGGCACACGCACCCGCGCGCTCAACATCTCGTCCTACAACTACCTCGGCTTTGCACAGGCCCGGGGCGGGTGCGCCGACGCGGTCGAGGCATCCATCCGAGAGCACGGCGTATCGTCCTGTGGGTCCCGCCTCGAGGGTGGATCAAGCGATCTGCATGTCCTAGCCGAAGCTCTGGTGGCCCGATTCGTCGGCATGGAGGACGCGCTGATCAGTTCGATGGGCTTCGCCACTAATTCGGCCCACATACCTGCGCTCGTAGGCAAGGGCTGTCTGGTCATCTCGGACGAGCTCAACCACGCATCGATTCGGTTTGGCGTGCGGCTGAGCGGGGCCAATGTGCGGATGTTCGAGCACAACGACATGGGCAAGCTGGAGGCGCTGTTGCGGGAGGTGATCAGCCAGGGCCAGCCGAAGACGCACCGCCCGTGGAAAAAGATTCTCGTGCTTGTTGAGGGGCTTTACAGCATGGAGGGGACGCTGGTCAATCTCCCTGCGATCATGGAGCTGAAGAAGAAATACAAGGTGCGTCGCGTCCACAGAGCCATGTATCCAATGACTGATCAACCCTAGTTCTTCTTGTTCGTCGATGAGGCGCACAGCGTCGGCGCCCTGGGACCGCACGGGCGAGGCGTGGCGGACTACTTCGACATCCCGCCACGATCGATAGACATCCTCATGGGCACGTTCACAAAATCATTCGGCGCCGCGGGCGGTTACATTGCCGGAAACAAAGCTCTCATCGACCGTCTGCGCGTTCGGGGGCACGCGGGCCCGTACGCGGAGGCCATGGCGCCGCCGGTGTTGACCCAGGTGGTCGCGAGTATGGCCAGCATCATGGGCGTCGCGCCGCCGAGCCTCGTGAGCTCGAACAGCTCCTCCTCAACGTTGTTGCAGCCGCACCTCGAGGTCGAGCCATACCACCACCCCGCCCCCGCCCCCGCCTCGTCCCTCCCCACGTGGATCTCCCTCCCCCCGACGCTCGCGGACGGCAGCGAGGGCCTCTCGCGGCTGCGCCGCCTCGCCTTCAACTCGCGGTATCTGCACCAGGGCCTGATCAAACTAGGCTTCATCACGTACGGGCACCCCGCGTCGCCGATCGTGCCGCTGCTGCTGTTCCACCCGGGCAAGATGAACATGTTCCACTGGATGATGAAGGACCGGCAGACGCCGATCATCGTCGTGGTGGTCGGGTACCCCGCGACGCCGCTCGTGACGGGCCGCGTGCGGTTCTGCGTGAGCGCGTCGCACACGAAGGAGGACATCGACACGGTGCTGCGCGCGTGCGACGAGGTGGGGGACGTGCTGGATTTGAAGCACGGGCTGGGACCGGGGGAGCGGTGGGGAATCGACGAGGTGTGCGCGCGGGCGCTAGAGCTGGTCAATCTGTGACCGAGAAAAAAGTACGAATATCCATCCGTTCTGCCGAATGTAATATAGTGTTGTGTATAGACCTTTAATACGCTGACTTGGGGAGAAACTTGAAGTTTGAGGAATCTGAGTGGACCATCAGATGGCGGTGAGCGACACGTGTCGCAACTTTCCTTGAATATTGACGTTCAAGTCCCCTGCTCTCTTACCACCCTTTGGTACTCTCTTTCCGTCACGGTCAAGGCCCAGGATGCGTTTTAATCTCTTCCTCGGCACTGCACTCTCGCTCGTCGCGTTGGTTTGCTCGTCCCAGGGTTCGTGCTCTACGTGGCCGCTAGGCTCTACCTGCTAAATCATCTCCGTGCAGTTGTTCTGGAGAAGGAAGCGCCCGCCGAGACCCCCGCCTCCACCGACCCGGTCGAACCTGTCGTCGTGTCGGCGGCCTTCCCGCCCAGCAACCCCTTCGGACGTACGTCGCCTGTCTTACGAGCAGACTCGCATGCCGACGGGTTTCCGCAGATATCGTCAACGGCGAGAAGAACACCATCACCCTAACGGTGGAGAACAAGTCGGGCAAGAACGCCACCCTCGTGAGCGTCGGCGGCGCTGTGTATAATGTACAAAACGATGCGCTCATTAAAAATGCGAGTTCGCCCATTCACTTTCACTTTGGCGCTGACCGTGGCCGTGCTTTCAGCTCACCACCTTGACCTTCGCCGCGAAATTGGTGCCGTCGGTGAAACTGCAGGTTCCTTACACGTTTTTCAGCGAGTGAGCCTTGGTCATTTACTGTTCGTCTTCCTTTGCTGACCCCCATCAAGGTTCAAGGTTTCTATTTACTTCCTGTCGTTGGAGGCGTCTCTCACCCTTGTATTTACAGCCCGGTGATATCCGTCTTAACGTCTGGCTGGACCACACTCTCGAGGTACGTCTCATCCCTCGCGTCTATGCCTCAAGCTGACCGAAATTATTAGGGTGCTTCGCTGCGTGTTGGTGCCTACGACTCGATCGTGACAGTCGTCGAGCCCGAGGTCTCTATCTTCGATTTCAAGATGTTAGTTCACGTCGCATGCGCCTCGTCCTCCCATGTCACTTATTTCTTTCGTAGGATCTCAACGTACATCGTCACCGCAACCCTTCTGGGCGGCCTCATCTACGTAGCCTACGGGGCATTCGCCCCCAAGCGCTCGTCGCGCCCGAAGAAGAAGACCGCGCCGTCCGCGGTCAGCGCGCCCGTCGGCGCCGTCACGGCCACCGGCGCGGGCGGTTACCAGGAGGAGTGGATCCCGGAGCACCACATCCGCAAGCCCAAGTCGACGCGCACGAAGAGTGGGACGCTCACCAGCGGGGACGAGTTCTCCGAGATGAGTGCGGGGGAGCTGAGTTCGCCGGAGAAGAAGGGCAAGGGCAAGGGCAAGGGGAGGAAGTAAGGGTGAGGCGAGGCGAGGGGACGGAGTATTAAAAAGAACGGAACGCGGAATGTAATTTATTTGCTTTCCTCCGCGAATGGGTGGCGGTATTAATATTGCGTTGTTTGAGAGTCGGACGAGCCCATGTGCTTTTCTTCCAGCATCATCGATCATCTTGGAGCGGGACCCGGGTTGGTGTCCGCAGTCCGCTGCCCACAGCAGCTGTAGATGCAGCGTAGATGGCTCAGCTTTCGCAACCAAATACTATCCTGATGAGGGAGAGCAATCATCGAGTGTGTAGCTCATTTCATAATGGCACCCGGCGTGATTTGGCCGAGCTCGCGAAGGAAACTAGTACAGGTTGATGCTATCCTTAGTTCAGTTTAGTATATGCGGACGCGGTTCCCCAGGGGATCTTCTACTCAGCATCCTTTAGTCAAAATGCTGCTAGTCGCCTCCCTCCAATCTGCCGCTGCGGACCGTACAACTTCTCGACCCTCCCCCTCATCCTCCTCCCCTGCCCTCCCGTACAGCACTCGGTGCATCAGTCTTGCACCGAATTTTGGAAGGGAAGGGTATGTTTCCTCTGTAAACCCTCGCGCGTGGAAGACCCACCGAACAGGTTCTTGGGCTGTGTAGTGGCCGAGGATGCTCGCACTTGTTGTCTTTTGGGGAAGAATCGCCGCTGTGTGCTTTGTATAGACCTTCTTAGGCCCCAGGCCTTGGAAGGCAACTAGCGTACCCAAATCCATCAAAATGGCGAGGTAGGGTGGCTTGTGCGGCCCGGATCCAATGTCAATCATCGGTCCGGTGAGGGACTCTAAAGGACCCTTCGCCGGGGCTCCTACCCTCGCCTTGATTTGGACGACGATATATGAAAGTTTGGCGGGTTCAAAGGATCTATGTAGATCTCCCAAGTACATTGGGATAAGAAGGTCGTAAATGGGCTGGTTGTCGGCGCACTGGAACGCGACGTTGCGGCACCACGCATTCAGGAGCAGTTTCATCGGGATCTCTCCATCCAAGATGGAGGGAAGGATGTCGAAATGGGAAAAGCTGATCCAGGCATCGTTCCCGAACGATTCGAACTGGGCGAGGACCTCGGGAAACAACGATTCAATAAATCGTGTTGCAGTGACAGGTTTGACGGAGGGTTGTTGGGTTGTTCCACTAACAAAAGTGCTCTCGTATTCGTGGTCGTCGAGGAAGGTACACGTCGCAGCGTCGCGTGCGATTATCAAAACGACCGATGCCAGTGTCTCGCCCAGTCGGCCCCGCTCCACCAGGTGCTCGTTGATGAGAACCTTATCCAAGAACCGCCCCATGAGCGCTGAATAGGCTGCGGGACTGGCTAGGAGGGTACTAGCGGCGGCGATCGAGAGCACCGGCTCGGAGAGAGCAGCCGTCGTCACCATCCCGTCCTCCCAACCTATGCTCGTCATATACCGCATGTGTTTTTCGACAGCGACGAGGTGGGTTTTGGTGTTTGTTGAATCATTATTCAGGGGGAGATGGATGCGACGGCTCATGACCGCAATAACATGCTTAAGGTCTTCGCGGTCGGGATCCCCACAGAAGAGCTTAGTGGCCGCTTCCGTAAGAACGATTGAGGTGTGAAGTCGGTCCCAATACTACGATAGATTCTATCAGCTTCTGTTCGAAATAATCAGGATAAACGGTCTTCCGCACTTCTTCAGCCAGTCCAGAGATAACGCCTGGAATGGGGTGTGCGGGGGGTTTTCGGGCAGGTTCACATCGAGGCCGAGGTCGATCCAAGGCGGAAGAGCGACATGCGTGCCGTCAACGAGTCGAGCGGACGAGGCGCGTTCTCGACTGATAGGATACGATGTATATGTCTCCCCATGAGTATCTAATAAAACCATCCAAAACCCAGAGCTGGCACCACTCTGGTCGCCAGCCTTCGCGATCCGTCGAAGGCCAGTTAAAAACGACGTAGAGTCGGTGTTGCCGCCGGTCAGTTTGCATGCACCAAGCTTATCTAGCTGGGCGCACTCGTCGATGATGAGGAGGAATTCGGCCCCAGGATGTAGTGTCCGGCCCCGGAGTTTCGTCCCGAGTTGATTTGCATGCTGCTCAACATAATGCTTGAACAGACGGCTACACCAGGCCGACGACCCGTCGTCGCCTCGAGGAATAAAGGTGAGCTCCTCTCGGGCCATGGAGCAGACATCATGTAAAAAGGACTCTCGCATCGTGACGTGCAAAGAAGGGGCTAAGTGCGCAAAGCAATCGATACCAACTTCATGTGCCGACCGAGCCAGTGCCTTGTACAACTGGCCTAGAAAGGCAGCTGCGATTTCCTCGGACTAGCAAAAGAAATATAGCTGGTACATAACGTAGGAAGAATCGTATTGGTACAACACTTACCGTGTGTGCCGTCGAGGGCGTAAAATATTGCACCAGGGCACGATCGCCGTACGGCCAGCCTTCGCTAGGGTCTATTATAAACTCATCGGAAAACTCTCTAAAGCAGAGGGCGAATGTAGGGATGTGCTGTTCGTGTTTCAGTTTTGGGTACCAAAAAAATAGGTGTACTGCACACTTTTTCGCCTATATGGTAATAGAGCCGGGTCTTTCCTGTCGCACTGCTCTGAATGGCAGCGATAATCCGCCCATGATGTTTGGCGGCTCGGTACCAGGGTATGTACCCGGTACTGAGGATCTTGCAGAATCGGGTCGGCGCGTCGCCCCGGTAATCGGCCGTGAAAGCGCCATGGAGAATCTTTGCCTTGCTTTCGCTCGAGCTAGATTAACATTAGTTGGAAATTTGATTCTCCAACAAAACGCCTACAATCCCTTAGACGATGAAGACCCTCCGCTAGAATCACGGGGATGGCTGACTGAACGAGGGTGATCAACGTTATTTGGGTATATGCAGTGTGCTTACCATGCAACGTCTTCCAAATCAACTCCTCAGCTCCTAAGCTGATGTCCTCCGATAGATCGTGCACGGCAGGGTGCGCCGGATTTTTTAGAGAGACGTCCAGCCAAGCTGGAAAGTTTCCGGGAAAAACGTCCTTTGCCTGATTGATGTATAGCTTTAAGGATTGGAGCGACAGTTTGTTACCGCCCAGCTTTAACCCTGCGGTGATAAGCTGGCCGGGGTAACCCACGCCCTCAGTGAGCCACTGACGAAGGGAATTCCTATCGTCGGATTGTGTAGGAGAATCTGGGTCGGTCATCTCCGCATCTAAAGTTGTAGGGGTGAGCGGCTTGCCTTATGGCGTGGAGAATTGGAAAGGGACCTTGGTGCGGGGGAGTCTAGAGAAGTTAGACTAGTTGGACGGAGTCTTGTAGGTATAACTAACTTACATCAGACACCATCGGCTGGTCCGGTCGACTTTCGTCATTCTCCAACTTGGGCTACGTGCCGCCGCCGTAGTAGTACATGTTTGGCTTGTCGTCCTGAGACGACACAGAGACGGCTTGATCGTTCTCAAATTATAAGATAGGCGGGGACCGCGTAATCAATTCCCTCAATCGATTTCACTGATTGCGACGGAATTGCGTCTAATTGCGCCGAGAGCAGTTGGCCACATTGGGAGTGAAATGCCCCAAGTAGTGAAAACTACCAGCAGTCAAGAATAAATGCAGTCGTCGACGGTCGGAACCAGCCGCTTATACCCGAAGGTAATCGGCTGATGTGCCGAGCGTAAATCTCCTGGTCCTCTTGCTCCCCAAGTCCTCCCACTCCGTCTCTGGCTGAGAATCCATGTGCTTTTCCCATTTGGTTTTCGGCAATGACATCCATCGATCGCAGCACTCCCGCAGTCGTTAGCCTACTTCGGGACGATAATAAAAAGATGGAGCTTCAGGAAATACTCGACTCTCAAGCGCTCCTGCATAACCTCCCCCGATGTTCATAGCCGCTCTTCCCAAGGCGTTCCTCGTTTTTCTTGTTGCAGCCGACTGTGTTTATGCTGCGGCACAGTTTCCGTTCCAGGCGCCCACTGATGCAGAACGGAGCGCCTTTGTCAACTCCCCAGTGGCTGCTGCGCGCGACTCGGAATTTTACCAGTTTAAGTGGCCTATTCGCAAAGTCGCCATAATCGGCGCAGGCGTGAGGCGAGTGGGTCGTGAAATTTTGGCCTTCGCGATAATTGACGTGTCTGCACTCCAGCGGGCTGTTGGCGTATCGCGAACTGGTCGAGGCAGGCTTCGAAACGGTTCGGATTTTCGAGCGCGACGCCGTGCCAGGCGGGAATTGGCATTACACGGATGAGACCCCGGTTCCGCCGCCCGTCCCGAACCAGGACCCTAAAATCGCGGACTACGAGCCGTCACTGCCGCCGCTGCTGCCCTTCGAGAGATTGTATGATGACCACAACGACAGCACGACTGCCGCGGAACGGTGGAGGAGGCATCGGGCGCCGCATGCCGTCTGGAAGTCGCTTACATCGAACGTCCCGGCGGTCAGTCATTTCCGAGTCTTTGGACGGATGAACGTGCTAAACTGTTTCACAGCCTCTCATGCGGGTATGCTCCAAAGGCTGTCTCAAACCCGAATAAGTACTGAATGTGGTACCCAAAAAAATAGTTCAACGGACATGCATGGCCTGCTGGAACGCCTTGGCGTAGGTTCCCGTCCGACACTCTGTTATTTATCAGCTCACAGGGTGCACAGATCTTACACAGACCCTGCTCACTCGCTACATGCGCTCCGTTTACTCCTACTATGGCATCAACAGCAACGACGAGAGCCGCAACACGTCGTACAGCACACGCGTCGAACTGGTTGAGAAACGTTTCAACGCAGAGGGAGTCGAGCAGGGCTGGACGCTCACCTTGAAGCAATTCGTTCGTTTGGGGCCATCGTCGTGCAAGGAGCGGTGGTGGACAGAGGTGCACATTCCTATCAACTCAAAAACCATGTTATTCTAATTCCGCAGGATTTCGACGCCGTCATTGTCGGCACAGGGACGTTTAACGCTCCAAATATTCCGGACATCCCTGGTTTGGTGGAATGGACACGACAATTTCCCGGAAGCGTCCTACATTCTCGCGAATATAGGTATCCCGAGAAGTTCGCCAACAAGTCGCTTCTCGTAGTTGGCGGGGGTGTAAGTCATTCGGGTTCCCGATGCTGTCGATCCAAATTCTGAGTGGTTAAACAGACGAGTGCAACGGGAATATCAGCGGACCTTAACGCTTCGGTCAAGCGGAACTATCTTTCTTTTCGGGTAGGTCTCTTTTCTATCAAGTTCGTCGACGAACTCTAATAATGTTCTGGTTCATAGCCCAGCAAAAGTAGGTCACCGAAGTGGTATTCGTTTTCGATAACTCACTGTTTGGCTTACCAGATAGCACGACCCCTGCCCTATTCTTGAACCTTTTGCCCCAGGGTGTCGAGGTGGTCGTCGGAATCGAGCGGCTCCACCCGTCAAATTCCACAATCGAGCTTTCTGATGGAACGGTGAGGTCACTCCAGTGCAGGAATCAATACTAATATGCCCCCGTAGTTTCTTACTGACATCGACCACATAATCTTCTCGACCGGATACATATACTCGTTCCCCTTCCTTCCACAGTACCACAATTCTTCCATTGGGCCGCACGAGGAGGGACCCGAAGGCCAGCCTCAGCCGATCGTGACCGACGGCTCCCATTATCGCTCCCTATATCGCGATTTCATATACATCGAAGAGCCCACTCTCGCTTTCCTGAACAGTACGTGCCCCCGACCCGATATGCCCCACGCTCACGCCGTGCAGTGAATCTTGGGACGGTGACGTTCACTTTCGGCGAATATTGGGCCGTGGCTCTCGCGAAAATCTGGACTGGAACCGCGATGCTTCCAAGCCAGCAGGAAATGTGGAAGAGCTACCGCGCGACTGTAACTGAGAGAGGCGGGTACGGAAAGAAACTGACGTACCCCAATCAGAATGGTGGGATTTCTACTGCCTCAGCGTACCACAAACTAATAATGGGTGCATAAGATCACATCAAGTTCTTCTCTGCATGGCTGAATGACGCTGCGTACGAGTTTGGGGGAAAGACGGTACGGGTATTCTTTCCTTTCGCTCGCTTGTTTCTCACAAACCGTGATTAGGTCGACGGCGAAAACAAAGAGCATGTGTCCTCGAAATTCTTCCGATTTACCTCTAACCTCATTTTTTTTAGCTTCTTCGTGATTCTGGGAATTTTCATGAAGGCCTTTTTCGCGAACCCGAACCCTGTGCGGATCCCCTCAAATGATCCCAAGAGTTTCGTTGGAACGGCTGCCGAGCCATCCCCTCCACTTTCTTTGAATACCTTACTAGCGGCTATTGAACATAGCTACAGAGACGGGCCATCTATATACGCAATCCTGTTTTCTCAAACCAAAGCATAATTATTTGGCTAAGTACTCGAGTTATGCCACTTCGGCATTTATTGTGCTCTATTTGCAGCCGTCGCGTCGAGGAAGTATATCACGTGTGCATCGCCAGCCAATCACCCAGCCTGAGCCGCTCTTAGCAACGATGCTCCACAAACACTCGGATCTCCCGCCCGCAGTGCCAAATCCGGGTGGCGTTTCGCTCAAGTTTGGCTCGAGGATCTCATTCGCAGACAAAAATGCATTACCACCGCCTTGCTTTGCTATGTAATGTTCTGTAGTATTAATACACGTGCTTTGAAGAGGCCCGAGCGCCCAATCGCATTCGTTCGCGCCGCAATAGCCTATGCCGCAGAAGCGTGTCGACGCCTCCGCCTTCGCCCGTCGACGCTCAGTACCCCGGCGTAATGTCATGCCCATAGTCGCACTGATCCCCAAACTTGCATCTGTAAATTACGGAGGCAATCAGTCTTGGCCTCTTTAATAGAACATTTGGTTCGGTGCTCGCCTTCCTGCTGCAAAGAAATTGCATAGTTTTCTTTTATTGTTGTGTCTATACCCCTCGTCGCCCACACCGCCCCGCCCCCGGCCGCGGCCGCGCCCTCGCCCCCCGCGCACGGGCCAGCCGCCGCCATTCATGCCATTGCGCTCGCCGCTGTCGTCTGGGAACGCCGTGCCCTGGCTGTAATCTGCACTAAACTGATTGAGCCCGGGCCAGTCGTACCCCTGCATCTGCTGCTGCTGCTGCTGCTGCTGCTGCTGTTGTTGTTGTTGCTGCTGCTGCTGCACCAGCGCTTGCTGTGCCGGCGGCGGTGCGAACCCCGTTGCCGTAAGCTGCAAGAGGAGCGCCTGCAGGTGCTCGGGCGCCTGCGCTGCGGGATCTGCGCCCGGAATCGTCCCGCCCACCGCAAGCTGCCCCACCAGGTCCGCGACCGACGTCAGCGGCGGGATCGGCGCGAGCTGCGGGTCCGGCGGCTGCGGGATCGGGGGCCCGCTCCAAAACACGAGGTCGACCTCCGGCCCCGCGGTCATCTCGCGCACGTCCTTGTCGACCTCCTCGTCCGCGATCAGGTGCGCCGGCTCCGCGGGCGAGTCGGGGACCATCGACGGCGACATGTAGAGCGACACCAGCGTCGTCTGCTCCCGCTGCTCCTGCGTCGTCTTCTCCTGGCTTTCCGCCCCCGCGGCCCCAGATCGGGCACGTCCTCGGGTATCTCAATCACTATCGCGTACGCGCCCCGTCAGTCAGCGCGCGCGCCATCGCATTCACAGTTCAGGTCACTCACGCAGCGGCTCCGCCCAGTCCACCGTCTCCTCAAACAAGTGCATATGCAGCGCGGCGCCCTCGCTCCGATCGAGATCGCGGAGGCTGTGCGAACTATATACGCCGCCCTGTACCCAAAAAGATCAACGACGCGTACGGTAAAGACGGGGGCGCGGTGCTGACATCAGAGTTCTCGTCACCGTATATCGCGCGCTCGATCAGCCGCACCGACTCGAGCTTGCCGTCGGGCGCCCAGGTGACCGTCTTCTTCCGCTTCCCGAGCCGCGTGTACCCAGGCGTCCCGCTCGCGCTGCCCGCCTCGCTGGCGCTCCCGGGCGGCGGCGTCGCGACGGTCGTGAGCGGCGACCCGCGGCGCGTCTTCATCGCCTTGAGCGCCTCCTGGAACGGGTCGATCGCGCTCGGCTGCGCGACGTTCGCGTCGTCCTTCTTCGCGCCCGCGGGCGGGGGCGGCGCCTTCTTGAAGCTCGGGAGCTTCGGCTTGGGCTTGGGCGCGGAGAAGAAGGACGAGTCGGATTTCGCGTCCTTGGCGGCGGGCGCGGCCTCCCGCTTGACGGCGGGGCGCACGCTGCCCGTGGCGGCCTTCTTCA